>PVIU01013343.1:0-47500 GCA_004026605.1 Ondatra zibethicus | reverse complement strand
TCTGGCCAAATGCTGGCCTTTCCCTTTTACTTTTACAAGATATTATTAACCGTAAGTACAGGAAATTAAGAAGCAGCCATAATGTTTTATAGCAACATTTTAACCTGATCTCAAGTTCAAAGGTTTTCAGATACCAGATGTGTAAATGGCTGCATTTCTGAAAATCAATTTAAACAATGTAAACGCGGGTTATTTAAGTTGCTCCTATGTGCAACAACTAACTGCCTTTGTAAAAATCAGTCTTAGGTTAAGGCGACAAAGTTTCCATTGTTAGGATATTTATGTAGTCCTACTTATTGGGAAGAAAGATTGACAACCTAAATCTCCAATTCTAGAGAAATGACCAAGCAAATTAAACTGTATCTATATGTGGGAACATTATGTTTTATCATGAGCATGGCAATTCAACTTAAATTTTGAGCTTTAATTTAAAAATAAACAGTAGAAAGATAAAAATGGGTATAGATAACTTTTAATTTTTCTGAGAAAATGATCATAAGAAAATGCTAAATTAGAACGGTTTACAATATAATATAATGTACACAGTGTTCCAGAATTGGCAGGAACCCTATCAGAGGGGAAAGACTAGAGCAATAAATATTTCCAACTGCTAGCAGTGTTTCTCCTTTCAGTAGCAGAACCACTTGTGGGAGATTTATGGAGGCCCAACTCTGCTTTCTTCTATTTTACATCCCTTTCTTTATTTTCTTCAAGACAAGTATTACATGTACAATTAAGGAATGGGAGAAAGCTTTAAAACTTAGAAATAAGCCTTTAAACAAGAAAAGCATAGCTGAGCAAGTATCAGTGCTGTGCTGTGGGCAGTCCCCCAAAGATCCATGAGATCGAGGCTCTGTCTCCAGAACACAGTGCTGTCAGGAGGTAGCAGATTCCTTAAGGCAGACTTTTCCATGAAGCAGGAAATTTGAAGACCTGTTTTGCCTTGTAATGGCAGTTGCTATCCTCTGTGTCCTGCAGAATGTCTGGCAGACTCTTTCATGAAGCAGGAACCCCAAAGGATTGTCTCACCTTTAGGCAAGTTCAGCAGTCATTTCTCTGTGGGTCCTGCATATCCAGTTCACACAGCATAATATCAAACAGTTCAGGCAAGAGCAGTTTCTTGCCCAAATGGCTAACAAGCTCCAGAAGGAGCCTCTTCGATACCCATCATCCTCTTGAAGTAGATTGATGCTGCCTGGAGCAGATGTGTCTCATTGTCATGAAAAGTCCTAAGTTTCTTAAAACATTTTAAATGTCATATTCTGTTAGTCTTTGAAAGATTTGAAGATTATCTATCTAACTGAAATATATCTTTGTATATCTAGAAAATCTAACTAACATGACTACAAACTTGACTCTTATAGATCACTATTAACTTGTATTTCTTAATTATACAGTACATTTTTAAATGAGCTGTACAAACAAACATAATACCTTAATCAAGAGCAGAAATATACATATAACAAAATTAACCTTAAATTTGTAACAATTGACCAAGATCCATACCAATGCAAATTATTCATATCTATAGCATATCCCCTTTAAACATAAACAAACATTTATAAACAATTATTTAGGGAATTTGGGCATAGTTCTCTCCAAAATGCTTCCTGATTTTTTTTGGATGAAGTAATTTTTGGGGAGTGTTCATGGCAACCTTGTTCATGGGGTCTTGTTCCATCAAACCACATTAGTCTGGAATTAATCCACAGGTTCTCATCTTCTGTGGAAAGAAAAGTAGAACCTCTTTTCCAAAGCAACAAATCCTTAGACTCAAGTTTGGTAATCAAGATACCTTTAAAATATAGAGGTTGTTTTAGCTTAGTATCACATACAATAAAATGTCGTTCTGTACTTAACTCCTTCACAGTCAAAAATTCAAAGAAAACCAACAATATACATAATCCAGACTCTCTGTGCATATTCCATCTTTATGTGTCTTATTGCTTTTACTCTATTTCTTGTTAATATTTATTTTATTATCTTTACTCCTTTAATCTATGACTATCTATACTCTGTGTCTTTAAAGACTTTGCTTTATTTTTTATAAACTATTTACTTCCTTTTATAACTCTCTATACTCTTTTTCTTCTCTCTCCCAAGCCTACGTACATTTTTTTAAACACACCGTGCCTCCTTTAGAATTATTTTATGTCTGAATCTGTCCTATTGTGTATCTGAAATCCTTTTGTTTCCAAGAGTGCTTCTTAAAATGCTAAGCAGTAACTAAGACTGCTTTGTCTTTTGGCTCTGTCCAGTCCAACATGGCCAAGACAGGTTTGTTGTCTCTGAGAGCCATGCACATTGCCCCATTTTCAGGCACAGAGCAAGTCTACATTGCCATTAAGCAAGTTGTAGCACCCTGCTCACAGACCCCATTGAAATGTTCTGTAGCCGAACCTCTGAAACAGTCAGAGCCATTCATGCTGGTGAACCAGGAAGCCTTCTTAAAGAAATCACACAGTTTTTGCTGCTACCACTGAATCAGGAAGCCTTCTCTTAAAAGAATTGTGCGTCTGCTTGCTTCTAGCAAATAGAGCCCACCTGAGAAAATGCCCCATGTTGTCCATGTTGGGTGCCATTTGTTGACAGGGGTTTCTCTCCTGCCACTAGGGGTTTCTGTCCTTTACCACTGTTGTTCAGTCCCAAAGAAATACACAGAGGCTTACATTCATCATAAACTGGTTTGCCTATTTTCTCAGATTTCTTATTAACTCTTACATTCTACATTAACCCATAATTCTTGTCTGTGTCAGTCACATCGCTTGATACCTTTTATCAGAGAGGTATTATCATCTTGCTTCCTCTGTGTCTGGGTGACAACCTCTTTCCAGAATTCTCCTGTTCTGGTCACCCTGCCTATACTTCCTGTCTGGCTTCTGGCCAATCAGTATTTTATTAAACCAATACATGACAAATCTTTACAGGGTACAAGATCATTGTCCCACAGCACACATGCATACACAATATATTTTGATTTTTAAAAAAAGAAAAAGGAGATACTTCGTGTTTTTTTACATTTCTTTCACTACACACACTGATTTTTTTTTTTTTTTTGGTTTTTCGAGATGGGGTTTCTCTGTAGTTTTGGAGGCTGTCCTGAAACTAGCTCTTGTAGACCAGGCTGGCCTCGAACTCACAGAGATCCACCTGCCTCTGCCTTCCGAGTGCTGGGATTAAAAGCATGTGCCACCACTGCCCGGCCTGATTTTTCCCCCCATGGAAATAACTAGATTACTTGTTTCTTGCAGTGAATCAGTGTCACTATAACATGAAATTCATTTTTGTTCTCAAGCTCCTTTTAGTGGTTTGAAGCACAGCTGGGTATTCTCTCTTTGCAGGTTTTGTTTATATTGTCACCTCTTGAGTCAGAGTCATGCAGATAGAGTGGAACTTGGCAGAAGTGGTCCTGTGGAACTTCTGAAACTGGATCATAAAGAATCACATAGCTTCTTCCTTGTTTCCTAGATCACAGACTCTTATTGCCTTGAGCTGACAAGTAAGAAGTATGGTTAGCCTGAAGTGGCCATCTTGGGATAGGGGCCAAGTCTCTTGGAAAGGACACAAGTAGACATGTCAATCAACAGTCCCAGCTGAGGCAAGCCTTCCATTTCTGCCAGCCTAGTCCATTTATCCATTGCCAAACATGTGAGTGAAGATGTTCCTGATGACTCCAGTCCTGTCATTTGAGTCTTTCTGGTGAGACCCAGACATTGAGGAACATGACATCTTCTGTGTATTCTGTCCAAATTCCTGTCTTAGACTCTATGTACTAAGAAACTAAATGCTGTTTTAGAATAATTGTTATGTAGTAATACATAAGTAAAACAATGCTTCTCCTAAAATATATACATCTCCATGTTCTTCAACAGTCATTTTTGTTATCCAGTACTTTATTCATTGCTTGAGTTATTGGATCATTATAATATTTATTTCCAACAAGCATTTTGTTAAAAGAAAAGCTGTCAATCATCCTTTTCTCACTATTTAGATGTAATTTTCACTTAATATTGACAGTTACTGTGATACTTTAGTTTGGACCTTGAGTGTTTTCCAAAGACTTGTGTGTGGAAGGCTTGGCCTTTAGCAGTATTGGGAAATGGCAGAACCTTGTAGAAATGAAGCCCGGTGCAAGGAGATTGGGTCGTTGGAGCCATGCCTATGAGAACTCTTTTTCCAGCCCCTCCTCTTTATCCTGTGTTGCAGACATCATGAGATGAGCACCTTCTTCTACGTATGCTCCTCCCAAAATGTGTTGCCTCACCATAGGCCCAAAAGGATCAGGGCCAATCCATCCTAGACTGAAATATCCAAAACCGGGCCAAAATAAATCTTCCTTCTTCTTAATGGAATTGCCTCGGGGGATTGTAATTTTAACACAAAGCTGACCTTAACCATCTCAGTATTTCAATCCATTAGTTATTAATAGCATCCTCTCATTTTAAACTGAACAAGTTGAACCCAGAGAAGTTAAGTAGCTTACCTGAGGACACATACTGGTTAAACACAGTTAAAGTTCTGCAGCCTAGGACCAGAAGCACTGCTTTAACCCAGCCACTGAATTCTTTCTTCCTCTCCATTCCCTATGCAGAAAACCTAAGCTGCCAGACGCCGCTTAGGGCTGATTGTAGACACGGGACGGTTCTCTCTTCACCCTGCTCCTAGTCCACTATTTCTATTTTACTGCTATTTCTTGTGGCAAAGAGCATCCACCCCCCTCCAGAGAGAGGGGGGAAAGCTATATAAATTAAAGGAGGGGGAAAAGGTACAAAAACCAAAAGACAGAAATAGAGCCTTTGTGGAGTCGACCAACTATTTCCAGAATGAGGGCAGATAACTATACATCAGTTCCAAGGCTTTTATTCACATCTATAAATGAAAGAAGAAAGGAGGGAGTGCACGAAAGGCAAAAAGGAGAAAGAAAAGGAAGGAAAGCAGGGAAGGGAAAGGAGAAAGAAAAGGCAAGAAGGGGAACAATAGATACTATGATAACGGAATGGCTCAAGGCTGATGCATGTGAGCAAGATGGGAATATAGAAAAAGAAAAAGCTAAAGATAGAAAAGCCAATTATAAAGCCTAAAAAGGGCCTCAAAGATGAGGTACAAATAAGAGATACCTACCATTGAACAAACGCATCCACGAAGACATTTCCGCTCAGCCACTTTCAATGAGGAGATGTACTTGGCAAAGACGGGCAAAAAGAAGATGTGTTTTGCATTTTGGGAATTTTGGAGGAGTAAGTAGAGAGAGGCTAGTTATTTAATAGCCTGTGACCCAATTATATCTAAATGTATTTCAGCTTCTCTGTGCAGTGAAGGAACTACCATGGCAAATAAGATAGAAGAAGGTAAAAATGTGTTAACATTTAAAGTATAATTCCAACCATGAATAATATTGACTTTTTAGCAAAGAACTTAATCTTCTAACGAAACAAGAAAAGTTAATGAGATGAAAGCCCTAATTTACCCTCATTCAGTTCTGAAACATTGTGACATGAATTGAATTGTCATACTGTACCCACCAGGATTTACAAATATTAATTGTCAACTAAACAATGAAGGAAGGCTGGGGGTGGGGCTTCCACTGACAGGTCACCCACCTGGAATGCACACAGCCATGAGTTCAATCCCCAGAACCACATAAAGGAGCATTGTGGAAGACACATTCAGGAGATAGAGGCCAGAACATGAAAAGTTTCCCTCCCTACACAGTGAATTTGAGACCAGAGAGATGGCTCAGCAATTAAGAGCACTGCCTGCTCTTCCAAAGGTCCTGAGTTCAACTCCCAGCAACCACATGGTGGCTCACAACCATCTGGAATGAGATCTAGTGCCCTCTTGAGGAAGAGACCTGGTCAGTTGTCCTCATCAACTTAGACCATGAAGCCCAGTATGGACAAGTTCAACAGAACCTCCAGAGACGGGCTGCCCATGCATGTTTCAGCAATGCCAGAGAAAAAATTTCATTTCACCTCTGAGCTACCTGAGACCAAGTCTCAAAGAACATAAACATAAAGAATGAATAAGGAAAAGTAAAAGGAAATCTAAAATGTCAGACAAAGTTTTTAAAATGTGAGGCAACACACAGAATTTAAGGAAAAAACCAATCCAACAACTGTAATACATAAATGTCGACTTGAAAAACAATCACCACAGTGGAACAGTATTGGTCTGACATGACCACACAACCAACATGCACGCGTAAACATCTCAACAGCTGTGGAAACATTCACAAGACCTCCGTCAGATCAGACCTGCCAAAATGGGGGAAGGGCTCAGGAAGTCCCACCCCTAGCTGAGGGGCTAGTGGTCATTGGTGGTTGCTGGGGAAGGGGGTAATTTTCTTCAGGAATGTGGCTACTGAGAAGTTACTCAGGCTCCAGTAGATACCCCTATACCCATGAGCATGCAGGGCACACTAAGTGAACTCTGTGGCTTTAGAAAAAGGGCACAAACATTAGAGAGGAAAAAGTGCTTAGGAAGACAGGAGAGAACTAGGAGGGGAGGGAATGGGAGATTGTATGCATGTATGAAATTTTCAAACAATAGTGATTTGAGGCCATACATAACACCTCACCTGTAAGTCTCCCCTATAAAAAGGTCTTTTCAACCATGCATAATGAAATGAGAGGGCCATGCTAAGCTGGCCCCACTCTGAGATAGCTGGCCCTGACTGTCGATGGGCCCTGCAGCAAAACAGCTGGCCCTAATCCTCATGGGAGAACTGCCACACCACCCCCTAAGTACTAGGGGGAGATGACCCCACCCCTCACCACTGGTGAGGGAGACCTGACCCTGATGGCATGGACATAGGGGAGCTGACTCCACCCCTCACCTGAGATGGTGGGTGGCCTCAGTGGCCTGGACTGACCAACTCAGCTACCACCCAGGCCCACGGCTGGGCTTCGGGTGATGGCCTACCACATCTAGGACTGCTGAGCTGGTGAAGGGGCTGGTCCTGTGGTACAAAACCCACAGTACCTCCGTGATTCAGGCTACCACAGGATATCCCAGAGGAGTTCCAGTGAGGATGCAGTGATGACGGTGTACCAGAAACCAGAGGCCTTGAACCCAGACCAATGACTATTGCCATGAATCAGCAAGTAAAGCTGATTGGACAAAAGCATATACTATGTGACACACCAAGGCTCCCAATGGCTACCAAGACAAAGGAAGAGGTGTTGGAGAGAGGCCTGAAAGATGGAGGAGTAAAGAGAGGTTTTTTTTGGGGGGGGGCGCTGGTTGGTTGGTTTGATTTGTTTGTTTGTTTTCTTTTTGTTTACGATTGGTTGGTTTGGTTTGATTTGGTTTGGCTTGATTTTTTTTTAATTTTTTTTTTAATTTTCTTTTGGAGGGATGCTGTAGGATACAGGGGAGAATAAGAAGGGACTGGGAGGTGAACAGAATTAGGATGTATGATGTGAAATTCTCTAAGATTCAATAAAGAAGCATTCATTCATGGTCCTCTCATTTACCCATGTGAATGTCTAGTGTTGGGAAATGTCAGTCTGTTAGCATAAAGGGCTATTTGTCTCAGATGGGGGTGGGAGTGGGCAGAGGTCTGGTGTAAGACATAGGTCTGTTACTCATGGCAGAAATGATGGCTGAAGGGCTTCGAGCTATGTGGGTCTTTCTATCCCCAGTGAAACTAGTCTAATGTTACATACAGAGAAGCAGTCATGGGAGGTTTTCTGAACTACAGATAACAGCCCAGGATTATGGCCTTTCAGCTTTTTATTTCATCCTGCCTGCTTTGTCTAAACTAGTGTCTGTTTTCTGTACAAATAGGAATGTAACCATATGTAACAAAAATCTTACCCGACATTGAATTTGAAAAGGAGGACTTACTGGCTGAAGTTAGCTAAGACATCCAGAGGTAGTAGGGCTTCAGAAATGCCTGAATCCAGGACTCACCTTGAACCGCCAGAATTGTCCTTTCTCAGTCACTCACCTTTGCCTGCCTCTGTGGGGACATTCTCTAGGACCTCTTCCTCTCACTGTCATGCACGCGACCTCCACTTACTAGGTCAAAGTTCATGAGATTTTATAGCAATAGATGAATCTGAGTCATGGGTCAATTCTCAATATCCAGAAAGTATAGTCAGCTCCACCCAAGTCCAAGAGAAGGAAAATGGAGAGTGGATACTCCAAAGGAAAATCAGGATGCTGCCATCAAAAGGCTGGAAAGATGGATGCTTAACCAACAAAATGATAAAATAAATACCTCTACATTATTTTTATAATTTCCATCTACTATACCTGCTGTGTACATGGAGGCCTCATTTGCCTCTCTACTTCTTTGTCTAGTCTTGGTCCCACCTTTGCTTTGAAGGAAAATATTCTCTAAGCAGATGACCACACAACCTCATACACAACAGAGCAGGCATTTTTCAGGATGATTTCTCTGAATTACAGAGGGAGGACAGCTAAGGGAAAATTTATACATTTCGCAGGCTTTAGGAGCTAATTTCATGTAAGAAACGTCCAGACCACTCAGTCCTTAAAGAATGCCAGTGGTGGGTCAAGGGTGGGAAAGAGCAGAAAAAAAAAAAAATAACCTTCCATTGAAGATTCTTTTATGTGCCTTCCAGCTTCTCTGGGAAGAAATAACTTTTTATTACTTCGAGAAGACTGTGATTGCATCCTATCCTGGCTGCCCTCTAGAAGTACTCTGGCACTCAGAACGTGAGAGAGCTGGGGAGGCATCTGCACGGCCCCCTCTGCACTCACCACACAACAGGCTGCTGCACAGCCCCAAAGTAAAGACACCTGCACAAGCGGGACAAGCCAGTTGAGGACATTCCATCCGTGCTGGTTCAGTGGTCTGTTGTCAGTGCCCACTCAGAGGATAACACTTGGAGTTGTTTATTGTGGTCATTGCCACTTAGCTACTGTCATCTGCATTCTCAAGTTGGTTTTTATATTTGAAGTTCAGCCATTATAAACGTGTTATAGGATGTGAAACAAGTCTAGGCAGCAGATTGTGCTAGAGCTGACAGTTCTGCACAGCAATTCTTATCTGCCATTCCTTGACTCAATGTTAGTTTGAGACTGTCAGTCTATCCCTTTATACCGTGGACTGGAATGACTTGAGAAATCAGACAGGGGTCAGGAAGACATCAAAATGCCCACTTAATTCCTCTCTGTCTTCTTGTACTGGGAGCAATTCTCCAGCCTCATCTCCTCACTCGTGAAAATGTATGCTTTCTTGAGTTCTTCTGAACCTGTTCATTGGTAAGGAGCACCCCTCAGCTACTGAGCTGACCACTATTCACACTGATAACGGAACAACCAGACATCCACAGATGTGAGCCTCTGCAACTTGGCAGCCCTATATCCCCTGACTTCACTGGTCCCTAGTCATAGCTTCTCACACAAGTACCATTCCAACAGACATTGACACAGCAGCCAAGTAGATGGCTCTGGGGCTGGCTTACCACAACTGGGATAGCTGGCTCTGAGGCTTAGGTTGGGACTGCTTGGGGACCTTCATCATTGGTTATGCCAGGAACCCTACTCTGCAGTAACAGATTCTAGGCTTTGCCCTGTCGGAAGCCACGGGGCTCATTTTCCTAATGGTGGTCTTTCTCATCCTTGTTGACATGTTAAGCAGCCATCTCCTCCTCCACCTCCCATAGTTCTTTCACCCATGTCTCACCTGCCCTATGTGTTCTTCATCCTGTACCCAGGAAGTCTGGGGAAAGTGCTTGGCTCAGGCTTTGAGAGGGGAAAGCCAAATTAATAAGAAAAATTCCACTTAATTGCTGACAACACCAGATCTAAGACTGTGCTTTTACCAACCTTAAATGGGCTTCTTAATACTTTCCCACAGAACAAACCCACCGACAAAAGACTAGAACAAGCAAGAGAAGGAGGAAAAAGAGGAAAAAGGGGAAATAAGCGGGGAGAAGAAAAGGAAAGACAAAAAGGAGTAGGAAGAAAAGAATAAGGCCTGGGGAGGAAAGATAATGAGTAAGGAGGAGGTGATAATGGCAAGTGACAAATTACAGTTCACCACGTGGTGATGGTAGCACCCTGTGTCCAGTAAACAGACACAGCAGATCACAGAATGTAGTAATGCAACGGGAAGTGAGCTTTGCAAATAGCTCAGACCAATAGATACACATGATGAGCCCTGCCTGTGATAGGCCAGGTTATAGTTCAGCAAACACTCACTCCCCTCAATCCCTATTCTTCCCCATGCGCATCCCCTGCCCGGCAATGTTGAGCTTGACCCTGGGAGTTGGAAAAACATCAGTTACATATTTACTATACAAGGTAACATTCCTATGTCGTAAGAAGTAGGACCAAGATGTCTTCAACATGCAACACTCAGTCAAGTCATTGAGATCTACAACCAGAAGATCCAGAGTGACAGCTTATGCTTACCGTTTTAAACTCTTATGGGTTTTTCCCTTTGTTTCTGGTGTGTGTGTGTGTTACTCTGTCTCTGTATCTATGTCTGTGTATGTGTGTGTCTCTGTGTGTGTGTGTGTGTGTTACTCTGTCTCTGTATCTATGTCTGTGTATGTGTGTGTCTGTGTGTGTGTGTGTGTGTGTGTGTAGAGCAGTATTTGACATCTGGTGTGTTCTTCAGTCTTTCTCTGCCTTATTATTTTAGGCAAGGTCTCTCACTGAACCTGAAGCTCACCAATTCGACCAGACTGGCTAGCAAGTAAACCCCAGGGACCCTCCTGTCTCTCCTTCCCCAGTGCTGCTGTTATAGGCACAGACCACTGACCTGGCCTTCTACATGGGTGCTGAGATTCAAACTCAAGTTCTCATACTTTTCTGCAAAGCACTCACCAACCAAGCCACCTCCCAAGTCCCACAAATGCCTGAGCTAATTTCTCAGACAGTATTATTATAGTGATCGCTGATTAACACACTGCCCATTTCCAGAGCCCTTCCCCTGGATTTCCTGAGCCCCCTTGTAATCTCCCAGCAAAGTTCTATTGTGCTTAGATAGATCAGAATCAATTTCTATTTTTATAATGCAAATAATCTATCTGCTAACTACTAACCTTACTTTATTTGCCAACCTCAAGCAGTGGAGAATCAAATGATAATCTGGAGAAGACAAATGCAAACAGGATGTTTTTCTCAGCAATTGTACCTTAATGACCTGTTTGGAGAAAATTGACAAAATAGTAAAGTCAGTAGAGGTGGAAAATTTGGATTTACTTTAAACGGATATGACTTATTTCCCAACCAAAAGAAACTAAATCAAAACCCTAACCTTCAGGTAGAGGAGACGAGTAATCAAGACATGTTTTAACCAAAAAGCAATTGCTGAAATGATTACAATAATGTATCCCATCCCAGAGAGGCAGTGGCAGGAACTTTGACAAAATGATTGAATCAAATTGGTATTTTATTTTTACCTCTATTTTAACTCCTAGTCACTGCTATCCAGAAGAGGTTCCACGGGTCTAAGAAGTAACAATGAGTTAATGTCATAAAGAAGGTGTATAGACAGCAGGAAATTGCAGACCATTACTTAAGTCCCATGATGCTTTGCCCTCATTTTACATCTTTAAACAAAGTAAAAGGAGACAGTAGATGGAAAGTAACTTAAAATGTGCAGCTCTGTAAAGGCCAGCCAGCAGAGCCTCGGGACATTTATTTGAAGTCAGGACATTAGTGCCAGGGTGAATAAAGAGAATGTAATAGGTTTACATTTTTACAAAGGGGCCTGACAGATCTATATCAAAGGAAGAATGTCCAAGGCGCAGAGTGATGGGATAATAGGAAGTAGAATTAAAACTTGGCTTCCAGGGAGACAGAAAACAGTGATAACTTGGATAGCCTCCAAGGTGATGTGGGAGAAATATGTGGGCTTGGCAGTGTGTTGGAGCCCAGAAACCTCTACTGTTGGGTAGATATCAGCAAAGGAGAATCCCCCAGCAGGACCCCTGCATCTGCCTTCCTGAGCACAAGCAAAGACTGCACTGAGACATCTCACAAGAAGAATCACTGCTTTCTCCCTTAACCGATTACTTACACTGGAAACTTGAAAGGTCTTCCAGAGACCACTGGGAAAGTAACTCAGCTGATGGGGACAGCAATCCCTCCTCTACAAAAACACAGACCTTTTTAATATAATGTGGCCAATAAAAGCAACAAATAGCTGAGTTTAAAATATAGAAATAGATGTCCAGGTGCTCAAAACCAAAAGGATTTCATAGAGGCAAGCGTGAGGGAGCCTTGTGGTTATACAACAAAATGTGCTCCTAGACATGGGTTCAGGTACAGGCCCAGGAAAGCATTGAGGGACCCTAGAGGTGAGAAGCTAGAACAGAATCTCCTGTGAAGACAGGAGCCCCAAGAAATACATCAATAGAAAGTGTCTACTAAAAGTTCATCTCTAACTGTAACCTGGTACTTTTACCAACCTCTCCCCTTTCCCTTTCTTTCCTCAACTGCTCATAACTACGACTCTGCATATGAGTGGCATCCTGTAACATCTGTCTTTCTGTGCCTGGTTTATTTTCCCTAACACAATGAATAATTCAATTATTCTATTGCACAGCTAGATGGATACAGTTAACGACGATGGATTTTGTGTTTCAAGATATCCAAACACCAGAGCTTTAAAACTTCTTATCATAAATAAATGACTGATGTTTAAGATGATGGATGTTTAATTGCCCTGATTTGGTCATTACACAGTATAACATGGAGTGCTCCCTAAATACTCACAATTATAGATCTGTAAACGAGAAAAGAAAAAAAATTGAGTTATCTGTTAAATGTCTACCACTTGGTCACCTGGTCAGACTAAATGCTTCTTTACTTCTGCAAATCTTCTGGACAGTTTGAAAAAGCCCCCTTTTGGTGGAGAAAAATCAGTTTTCTGGTAAACCCACACACTACTATTTCCACCAGTTGCTATACAGACTAAAAGTCAGTTATGCTAGTTCCTAAACCCACCTTTGCCCAGGTACCCACCTTTGCCTGGGTATTTTCGATTGTAACTCTGGGATTTAATTTGATATTAAGGTACTATTATAACATGAGTGTGTAAAGAGACGGGCTTATTGTTTCTATAGAAACAGAGTGAGAGGCTCGACAAAGGTGAGCTGCTAAAAATACTGTTATCAAATTAGCTGTGAATTACAAGCCGTATAGGGCTCGAGGGCCCTAAAAACTTAGAATTCTGCCATCAGATTGTTTAACAAATAGCTACACAGTTCTCTTTGCTCAAAGTCTTTAAAGAAGTTTCAAATCATTTTTTAATAAATCAGTGAGGCCCAAAATCTATGCTATTTAAAGGCACATGGATGGGGAAACATTTACATGAGTGTGGTCAACCTTTTCAAGGGTATGTGGCTTGTTTCCTTGAAGAAAACTGGGTCTCTTTCTCCCTGTAGCCATCAGCTGCCAATAGCTCTTCATCTGAGAGGGGGATTGCTCTTGATCATATTTCTCATCCTTCCCAGAAGGTTGACGGACGGTCTTGACCTTGTACAGGTCTTATGCAACCAACCATAGCTGCTGTAAGTACTTGAGTGTAACAGCCTCATGGATGTCCGGGAGACACTGTTTCAAAGCAGTCCTCCAGATGTGTATCTTGTTAGCACCTCACACTGACGCATAATGAAAAGCATTTTCAAGAAGTGAATTCTGAAAACACTTGTGATTGGATGATCCTTGGGTAGGAGCAGAGAGACTGTATTATACCAAAACAGACTCCAGAAATGTAGAAGTCATCCTAATATCGTTAGCCTCTTTTAAAATCCATAAAATAAGGGGAGTAGATTCGACTATTCCTAACCATGCTTCCAGCTGGTATTTTTCACAGTTAGTCTCCTCTTGAAAGAACAGAAAACTGTAAGAATTAAGGTTAGACTGGGTGAAGGACCTAGTTCCCAGGGAAGGAACTTCCCTGGGGCTGCTGGTAGACAAGGTGCTGAAGAAAGCAGAGCATTCCCCTAGGGATAAAAGACATTCAAGTAAATTAAAGAACTAGCTTAAATCCACTAATCCAGGACACACAGAGTTAAGATGGAAAACTTAGTCCGGTCTCCAGCATTAACTAAAGTATTTTGTCTTTTCTCTGCGACAATAGTGCCAATTAAGAAGAGAGTGTCAGCTGAGAGGGCTACATAATGGGAAATGCTGACAGGTTCTTAATGCTGAGAGCTAGGAGAGCATTACTTTAATAAGGTGCCTAGAAGCAGAGGAATTTTTTTAAGGATGAGGAGAAAGAGAAAATTTGGAAACAGAGATGGAGGAGCTGTAGGCAAGGGCAAGAAACCTGACAGAAAAGTCCTGGACTTGACAAAAAGCAGAATCATACATAATAGAAGCGAGGCCCTTTTCTTCTCTCTCCATCCTTCTCGAACTCTTGGTAAGTCCTTTTCTAGACAAACGTTATCCTTCCCTCAAAGCCACTGACTAAGACTGGGAGTCTATCCGTGGAGGAAACGGCCATTTGAAGAGGGCATCTTCAGAGTAAAATCAGCCTTGATGTAGGGCCTTCTAACGCTTCTTCAGTGTAGGTAAGGCCTGGCAAAGCAAGGGAGGTGGCTCAGGTTAAACGTCAGGGCCAAAGACATTGTGTGAGGCCATTACGTAACGTGGTCACTGGGAGGTTAACAAAGGCTACTCTCTCGTCCTCCTTTAGGGACTTGTCTTTCACTATTTACTACAGAAATTTTTAAAAAGAAGAAAGACACAGAGAATACAAAAAGAAGCCTCCTTGCAGCCATCACTCTGTTCGATAATTATCAATATCAGACAAATACCTTGTCTGACTCACAAACTTCCCCATTTCCTTTCCTTCCATTTGATAATTTTTAAAGCACGCCTACACAGAGAATCATTTCTGCCATACGTAGCTTGGTGTCTACCTCCCAGAGATCCCCGTGCCTCTTAATACAACCTCAGTATTATTAACATACCTCAAGAATAATAATTCTGTAACCATGAAATACTCAGTTGATGTTCAAATCTCTTTGAGCCACTTCTTAGGGTACCAATGGCCAACCAGGTAGGAACCCACCCTACCCTGCCTCATCAAGCTCCTCCCACCCTCACCTGCCCTCTGCACTGGCTTCTCTCCTTTTGAGGACATTACAAATGATGCTTAGTTACTACAATCAAGTTTTGGCCTGCCAAAATTTCAGCTTAAAAAAATATATACAGAGTAATGGAGTGTATGTGGCATGATAGCAGAAGCAGAGGGAGAAACTGGACCAGTAAGAGGAAATAAGGGGATGTGGCCGGGGGGGTGAGGTACAGGGGTGAAGGAGAAGGATGCATGAGCATGCCATCATGAAGTCCGTTATCGCGTATGCTCACCAAAGAGTCATTTAAAAAGACACAGACATTTTTCAAGGGAAGACTCTATGTTAAATTCCACATTATGGAAAACAGCAAGGCCAGACTTCATCACCCCAAAAGCCCAGTGTTAAGCTGGTCTACTCAGAAAGATCAAACGGGGCAGCTTAAAAGTCCAGTGGTCCCCAGGATTGTGAAATTTTCCACAAATTGAAGATGTCAAATGACTCCTGGAAGCACCCAAAAAGCAAATACATGCACATACACACACACACACACACACACACACACACACACACACACACACACACAGAAGGAGAGAGAGAGAGAGAGAGAGAGAGAGAGAGAGAGAGACCAAATGTCTAACCAAAACTCTACTTTTGTTAGAGTTTTGGGTGGGTAGATGTGTTTTCTTTTATTTTTCTAGTGGGTAAAGTAAAAGCCACAGTGTCTCCTTCTGGCCCCTGGCAGCTTCACCCAGAAGAGTCACTACAGAGAGAATGAGTTACCATGCACCTGATCCCTCTGACAAGTGACACGACCCATCCTGTTCTTAAATCTATAGCAAGAGACCAGTTGTGACACTGGAGACAATGCAAGACATTTCAGAGGCTGCCTTGAGGCCACTTGTCAGTGGAGCCAGCGCATGGAGAGATGTGACAGATTTCCACCCTGTCTCACAAGTCAGAGGCAGCACCTGAAGTCGGATGAAAGCCATCCAGCATCTGATACCTGCTGAGGACATGGTGGGCAGGCCCTCATCTAAGCAAAGAAGCAACAGGATTTCTGTGTAGTGGTTCATCAATGCTGCATGAAAAGGAAAGAGAAAAAAAAAACATTTGTGTTGAGCCAAGGATAACCTGTGCTGAGGGGGTAAGGAAGGTGGACGGCACAGTGTTTGTTATTTCTCGTCAGCACCATATCTGGTCTTGGTTTTCCTAGTAATTCTCCATGTTCTGCCTCACACAGTGTTTCTTGGATGGTGACTTGGGTCAGGAATAAAAAGCTCAAACCCGGTAACCAGTCTAACAAAGTGATTATCTTCACTTTATTAAAGATCATACAATATTTGATTAAATTTCAGAGTACCTGATTTAATGCAGTCACTTCAAAGGTGAAATAAAATATTAAATGTCACTGGAGAGCCTGGAAAAAAAGTGATTTTTCCACTCAAATCTTGATCTATTTCAAAAAATAATTCTGTTTAGACTGAAGTTGAAATTGTTAGTTTTCAGCCATAAATTTCTTTTCAAAATAGTTTCATATTATTATGTCTATATTTCTGATGTGTGCTTAATTTATTCCTCAATGGTAACAATCAAGCAAGGCTCTCTCTCTCTCTCTCTCTCTCTCTCTCTCTCTCTCTCTCTCTTTCTCTCTCTGACACACACACACACACACACACACACATACACTCACCATACTCAATACTTTGGATTTTTTAATTCTACAAATAAACACATTAAGTTATTTATATATAAAGATAAACTTTATATTAGATGGTAATGCATAGGTGTTAATGAGTAAATGAGGAAAACTTCCATTTATCTACTGTTTTCACGTGTAAAAATTTAAATAACATTATAGTTACTGGTAGGGGGTTTGCATTTTTCTGTTTCTATATATTTGTACTCAACATGTGTTTGCCCTATACACCAAAGAGAACAAACCCAGGTCTTTACAAAGCCAAGAGTCCCTGTCACAGTCCACAAGCACAAGGCAGCCTCTTCACACTGGACTGGTGTTCATTTAACCTCAGCCTTCTCCCTGGTACCAGACACTTGGGAAATATGAGATCCCACACCAGTGGAATCTATGCTTAATTCTACACTGGATCTAAGCCAAAAGGCTGGGACGTATCTCTGCTTACTTCTTAAAGCACAGTCATGATCTTGTCTACCACCAAATCAGGGATGAGCCATGAAGATGAAATCAGATTCCTAGGGACTGGGAAAGGTAAAGGGAGAACCTGTGTATAAATGGCAGAAGGAAAAAGGACACCGAGAAGAGGATCCCAGGCTCTCATCCAAGGTGAACCTCAACTCAAACAAAACAATTCTGTCTTTGGGTGCCTATGAATACACCAAGACCGAGGATGGCTAGGAAGGCCTATCTGGCCTCTCCTCCTGAGTCAATTCCCCTCTACAAGAGATCTGTTTGAAAAAAAATTCCAAGATTCCTTATTGCTGTCATCTTGCTGGTGTCCCTCAAAGACCCAGTATATACTTGTGTCTCATTCCCATCTTGGTGACTGTTTAGCACGCCCATGAGACTGAATGCCATTCAACTCCATTCCTGTTATGTACAAGTCAAACCCTACAGTTCACCGTGTGAAAAGCTTAACTCTTTCATATCGTTTCAAGTTGAACAAAAGAAATACTTGTTCTGGTCTTCAGTGACTCCTGTCTCAGTCTGGAAGTGTGTTATATAAAGTCACCATTTCTTTACTAAGATCTCCTTTCCAGGAGGAAGAAAAATCTCATGTTGTCATATAGAGTCTGAGGGAAAGGGGGAAAGAGGTACGTTGGCTGCCTAAGTCACGTTCAGGGTGGTTTGTGACAGAAAGGCTTGGTTAGCATGCTACAGCGTTCTCAGGAAACTCAGGCTAGTAGAAAAGATGAACACCAATAGGGTAGCTGCACCTGCCCCCCTGGGAAGCTGTGTGAAAGGCTTCATAGGAGAGTGATATTCAGCCAAGCCATCAGGTGTGAGCTGGAACTGAACAAGTGAAAGCCATGAGTTGGAGACACACACGCAAGGCTTGAGTAATGAAGTCACATGGTGTGTAGAGCAGAGTGCCTAGTATCATGAAAAACAGCAACAACACAGAAAGAAAGGCTATGGCTTTATGTCCCAAAGTTACACAGTGAAGAAATAATTATGGATGTGTGCAGAAACTACTGGCACACCTTCTTACCTATTAAGGAACACACACTCTTTTGTTTCTTTTTCTATATTTTTCCCATTGAAAGACAAGCCTTTGAGCTTTGCAGCCCTCTCACTGAACTGAACAAAGTCTCCCTGACTTACCCTCTCCTCTTGAACCAACTCTCCCTCCTGCAATGGGTGGATTTAAATTCCACATCCACATCTTTGGTAGAGAGGGGAAAGAGATGGGGTCTATTGTATGTTGTTTTTCCCCTCAATTTGCTAGAGATGAGATTGGAAGAAACTGTTATTGATGCCTCTTCTCTATATTCTGCTCCTGACAATTGCAGCTAAAACCCGGTCGCTGGAGAGCGAGGACTGGAATAGACAAGTATCCAGTTATGTGGATGTTTATGTCAGTTCAATATCTGATATTCTTCTCTTTTTCTGAAATAATAGCATTTTTGGGCCAAAATCAATAGGCTTTTGTGGCGGGAAAGAGCTAAACACATTACAGAGTTAGGTACTAATTGGAAGGGGCAAAGCAGTGTTGACAGCAAGGGTCTCAGAACACAGTGTTGCCCTTGTAAGGTCCAATTACTGCAGCTTTCCTGAGGTACAAATTCGGTCTGCATGCTGTAAGCATGGGGATATTTAGTTCAGAATTAGAGAATAATTTTAAGTTACTTTGTATGTATTTAATCCATGTATTTAATAATGTTCCACATTGCCCTAATCTCTCTATCAACCTCTCTTGGAGGAGGGAGGCAGAGAGAGAGAGAAAATCTATGGAAGATGCCATCACATGTTGCATTGGGCCTGCAGCATCTTACTATTTCCACAATTGATTTAACCTTAAATAAGGTGACATTTCACCTTATATCTGTTTTAAACAAACATCACTTATGCAGAGAGCATTCTCATTTAACTAACAGAATAAACTATCTACATCATAACGAAAATAATTTCCATCAGGGAAACTAAGCAGCTCTGAGAAAAGGTTAATGGGGTATGATGCATTGGCTAAATCTAAGGAAAATTTTTTAAGAGCTGTTCATTTTAGGTTAGCAAAGAGCTACTAAACATTTCTTCTAATAAAGAACTGGGGGATTATAAATGGCAGTAGTAAAAAGCTTAAAAACAAGAAAGTCTTTATCCACCATAAACACTGTTGGCTGCAGAAGCGTCTTCCCTGATGTCACCAGCTCAGCTCAGCACACGTCCATTTTATCTCTGAATGTGCCTCAAATGGGTAAACAGAACCTGAACATAAGGGATTTCTCAAATCCTCTTTCTTCCTGGTAATTTGCTTTTGTACAAAACACCTCTTTGACTGCCCAAACACAAAATCACAATGGTGACTGTAGAAGACGCTGGTCCCCTCAACATGCTTTTTCTCTGATGTACCATGGACACAGAAAACTGTCCAAGCAGCTCTAGAGGGACACTGACTCCTGCCAACAAGCCGAAAATAGGCCAGAAACTGCTACCATCACAGAACAAAGCAATCATTCAGAAAGCACTGGACCCATGGAAAATACAGCTTTTGAAATGGAGAGAGCAGTGAATTTAATCCCTACTGATCCCTGTACAGGCAGGCATCTCCGGATGCCCCAAGAACAGTCCACCACATGAGATCCTGAGACAGGGACCCCTACAGCTGAGAGATGACTGGAAATTGTAAGGTCGGGAATGAATGCGTCTCCCTCACTCTCTAACAGTCTGGACCTCCCTTGTGTGAGAAGATAACTGAAAACAACTACAGCTTCTGGAAATCACCATAGACACAGTGTCAAAGCCCTCAAGTTACAGATGAGGAAACTCGGTTCCAGACAGAGACCGGGAGGCTTAGCCTCAAATCCCCAACCAACAAGAACTAACTCCCTATTCATCCAACTCTCTTTAATTGGATATTGAGAGCACAGAGGTGGAGAATACCTCATTTGGAACCAGGAAGCTAGTTAAACAGATAAAGTCCCTTGCCACCAAGCTGACAGCTTCAGTTCCAACTCTAGGACCCATGTGGTTGAAGGAGAAAATCGGCACCCATAAGCTGTCCTCTATTCTCCTCCTAGTGACATGGCATGCAGATACATTCACAATAAGCAAATAAACAAATGCAAGGAAAAATGTAAAGGGTACCTTATTTACTCATTCAGTAAGTATTTATTGTCTATATGTGTAAAAATTTATATCTACCGAGGAAAAAGAGACATGTCACAATGAACAGCATCTTCTGAACCTCTAAAATAAAATGCTGAGGATTTTCATTGCGGACATAGTATATGGCCTCTGACGGAAGACTGGGAAAACACAAAAGAGTTGAGGTGAGAAAAGAGCCACCAGCCAAAGAAAAGCACTTTGGCATCTGCTGTATTTCTTTCCGAACATCTTTCTTAAGTGTAAGTTTTCATTGTTCTTCCTTTATTTCCTGTCAAGCGGGTGTGGCTAACATTTATATATATTTATCAGTACCTTGTGGCACGCGCTTTGCTGGTGTTAGTCTTTGTGCCCATTGTTCTTAACAGTTGCAAAATCAAAATATTCCGTGGAGTGGCGATAATCATCTAGTTATTGCTTCCACTTTGAGGATGGGGTTATAAATTCACCGTGAGCATCCTTCCAAGCACATTTCCACACTTTGGAATCCTTCCTCGGGAAATCAACTAGTGCATGACTGACACCTCACTTCCATTTAAGGCATTTAAGGGAGCTGGTGTCTAAGTTTCCCTGAACTGCCATGGAAGGCAGAGCTTTGACTCTTCGGGAAACACCACTCTGTGGTTTTTGCTGTCACTGAGGATCTGAGAATTGCACGGTTACAAGGTCACTGTAATCCACTAGCCTTACCACTGCCTCTTCTTGTTCAATATTCTCAACCACTGATTGGGCTAGAGTGGTTTGACCTGCCTGTGAATTGCCTGTCATTAGTGCTGCAGAGAGGGCCCTGCCTTTTACAGCTGCTGATTAAAACACTGGGCACCCAGTGAACAGTCTAGGTAGGCTTACACTTTTCAAGGGTTTGCCACATCTATGATTTAAAGATCACTCACTCCAAAACTCCATATTGATGCTGAACTTATATCCTAATGTGGTGACAGGAAGAGGTGTGGCCTGCCGGGGACTGCTAGGTCACAGAACTCCCAACTTGTGCTTGAGATTAAAACCTTTTAAAACAGTGGTTCCCAACCTTCCTAGTGCTGCAACCCTTTAATACAGTTCCTCATGTTGTGGGACCCACCCACCCCCAACCATGAAAGTATTTTCACTGCTACTTCATAACCATAATTTTGCTACTGATATAAATCATAAAGTAACTATCTGTGTTTTCTGATGGTCTTAACTGATCCCTGTGAAAGCATCATTCAGCCTCCAAATGGGTTGTGACTCAGGTTGAGAAGCACAGCTTTAAAAAAAACCCAACCATTTGGCCTCTCCACTCTTCTGTTCTCCAGTCATTCAAAGACACAGAACTAATGTCCTTGGGAGGTCACACAAGCAAGGAGCCACCATCAAAGCAAAGCAAGCTTGTCTTGATTTTAGATTTCCCAGGCTTTGTAACTATGGGAAATATACTTCCATCATTTATAAATTACCCAGACTGCAGTATTATATCATAGCAGCACAAATAAATCAACTCATTTATCTAAAATTCAAATTTAACTAAGTGTCCTATATTTTAATTTCCTAAATCTGACAGCCCAATCAACCTTGTCCCTTGCTAATTATTGGACTCGGGTAATTTTCCCACATCTCATGTCTTCTGGGAAATGAAAAGGAAAAACGCATCTCACAAGGAGACCAGTAAAGGTGCCAGCCACACATACTTCTCCCTCCTTCCTTCTTCCTGAAAGAGTATAACAGTGCCTTTTTTACTTATTAACCACTGCCCTCAGCCTGGGCTTCAGCTGACTTTATCACCACCTCCCTCTAGTAGGTCCAGCTACCTGTACCTACCTCTGCACCTTGTGAGTTTCAGGCTTGCCTCAAGGAAGTGGTTCGTGGAAAACCTTGCTCCAGAACAGAAGTGTCATAACACAAGCACAGGTGTTAGGGAGCTATACATACTGAAGTTCCACTACAGACTTAAAGAAGACTTGAAGGAAGGAAGGAGTTGGGAATTAAAGAATAAAATAGAGATAAACAAGGGGAGGGGAGGAGCAAGGGGGAAGTCAGCATGGCACAGGTATCAGCACGTGCAAACGCTCAAAACAGCCATGAGCGAAAGAAGCCTGAGTGGGCAATAACAGAGAATGAGAAGGGAGTGCTGGGGATGGGAGGTTAGACCAGGCAAGAGTCAAGGGCCTTAGACAACCGGCTTTATCTAGATAACAGGAATGCACCAGGGTAACAGGGTCCAGATTGAGTCTAAGAATGGCCCGATGCATTCCCTTAATCAGAGCAATTCCTCTGACGGATTGCAAAGGAGACATTGGGAGGAGGACGAGACTGAAGACAGAGGCCAGGGTTAAGGGTTTTGCCAAAATTCATTTGAGATGGCAGTCATAAGAGACAGATTGTACTGCTGTTCTACTTCAATAAAGGGGCAAGGAAAAAGCTAAAACCATCTAAGCCGCCTACAGCAGAGTAAGACGAAAAAGCAGCTAGAAGAGCTGGGCACTGGAGGAGCACGCATTTAATACCAGCACTCAGGGAGCAAAGGCAGATGGAGCTCAGTGAGTTCGAAGCCATTCTGGTCTACAGGACAGCTAAGGCTGTGACACAGAGAAACCCTACCTCTAAAAACACAAAAAATAACGGCAGTGAGAAGATCTTGGACTATTAGTATTCCTGCCACAGTGTATAATAGGAACTTTTTATTTATTTTTAGTATAAAATCCAACCAAATCATTCTAAGCAAAGGGAGAGATTTCTGTCTTTAAAACTCTAAAAGACCCTTGTCGACAACAGAAAAGAAACAAATCTAAACTACAAGCTTGAAGAAGGTTTTTCCTAACTGCCAAAGCCTGGAAGCAGCTCACTTGCCCTGCACTGTGCGAACGACTAAGCTGGAATAAACCCAGACCATGAAATAGTATTCAGCGCTAAAAATAAACCCTTAAAACTGGCCTCTGTCTTCAGTCTCATCCTCCTCCCAATGTCTCCTTTGCAATCCATCAGAGGGATTGCTCTGATTAACAGAATGCATCGGGCCATTCTTAGACTCAGTGCTGGAAACGAAAAGGCATGGAGGAGTCTCAAGCACATATTACTATACTGAAGAGGTCAAATCTGAGCACTTGTCAAATGATTCAACTGTGTGATGTTCTGGAAAAGGTAAAATTATGGAGATGCTTAAAAAACACCAGTGGTTGCTAAGCTGTTAGAAGAGAAATGGGTAAATCATTGGAACACAGAGGTTTTTCAGGGCAAATCGCTCTGTATGATGTTCTAATGGTGTACATGTCTTTCTACTTTTGATGAAACTCAAAGAACATCAAACAAAGAGGCAGCCTAGTGTGTCACATTGATTTGGGATGGTAATGACGTATTGGTTGACAGGCTATAACAAGCGCGCCACTCAGGTGAAGGACAGTGATAGAGTCGGAAGCTTGTCAATGTTGCGAAATCGGGGTATATTTGGGCAATCTCTCTTCCTTTTGCTCAACTTTCCCAGGAGCTTGACACTGGTTTTAGGATAATCTATCAAGGAAACAAAACCTAGGGGAATAGGCCAACTTCTTAAAGATCAAGTTTCTCTCACTGTGAACCTCTCGACTCAATTGCTTCTGTGCAGACTCCAGTCTCGGGCTTTCTATATTATCAGTACTGCTGCCCCAGCCAGCCACTCTCTACCCTCACATCTCAAAGACCACGAGACATGGAGAGCCCAGAAAACATCAGGGCATACAGAGATTATGAGATCATATGAATCCTGAATCATCATAACAAGGTCTAGGGCACAAGTTAGGGATAGAGTCAGCTCTGTTGGGAACTCCTGGGCTGACGTGGATAGGGATAATCTCTGAACAAAACCTAGGGCTGCCACCAGAATTTAGCTCCACAGACACAGATAAGAATAGTCCTCCACACCTGTCCATCACCAATTCTGGAAGCCCAGAGCACACAATAAAGACAGTTTCCACAAAAGCACTTAGAGAGAAGAGAACCAAACACAGCCTGCTCAGACACAAATGGCGAGAGATGGGTGATAGTCAACACCTTTCACAACAGGCACGGAGACTGACAACTCAGAATGGATGTCATCTGTTAAGTAAATCAGTGGGAACTAGTGCATATCCATCCTGCCAGGGGAGGCTGCCAATTTGTCAGGCCCGGGCGGATGGATTTGATATTTAGCTGTCTCTAAATCACATAAAACAGAACACTTTAGAGAAAGCCTAAAGAAGGCATGAAGAAAGCAAAGGAGGGAAGAACAGTGATCGTTTGAATAACTCATCCTTTCCAAATAACTTTAAGAGAATTCAGACTCAATTCCTATTTTTCAAATTACCTTATGATCATTGCCCACTGGTAAGTAGCTTAATATCTTTATTCTTTCCTCTGGATCTGGAAATCATATTCTCAGATACAATTAATTATATAAGAAGGAAAATTAGAATTGACAATTGAAACAGTGTCCTACATGGTTCAAGTTTCCCCAACAAATACTCATGGGGAGCACAGAGCATGCTTTCTGGAATTTTCCATGAGCAAATGATCCTCAAAGATTCCATATACTTCCCCCTTGCCAAAGGCATACACATGAAGAGATGTCAAATTTGAATTTTGTTAAATCGGGCCATATTTCAACAGCAACCAAACACAGATGTCTCTTGGTAAAAGCCAAACTTCACCACATAAAGCCGACTGGAATGCTGAATCTTGGTCATCTGCTTTGCAAGGGGTTAAAATAAGGGATCGGAAAACAGTGACCGCTTCTGGAGAATTCGTCTGCAAGCCTAGCACCATACCATTACAGAGAAAAGACGCCAAAAGAAGCAGAGAAACACATTTCCTGCTGTTAGGGGGCTCGCAAGTCTATCTGGGACTTAAGTCCTTTACACAAAGGGAACATCAAAAGAGGAAAACAGAAACATCTAAGAGCAATACAGGTGCTAAGTGATGTGATACATTCTGTAAGGCTACAAAGACCGGGATGAAGGGCCTTTCTGCTCCTGGGATGCCTCAGCAACCTTGGGTGAAAGCCAGTGATGAACACATAGCCAGTATCGGCTCATAGAGGTGGTAGACTTGAAATTGCCACCTGAGACCGTGGGGCTTTAATTTCCGGCCTGCCACTGGCTCATTCATCCACCTTTGGCAAATTACCTCACATCTCACTCCCTGCCCTGCAAAATGGGAGGAACAATCAAGCCTGGTTCTTCAGAGCTAGTAACAAATAAATAATAAGGATATTGAGGACTCAGTAAAAGATGAGGGCCTAATCAATCCTGACTAGTTAGTGGCCAGCCCCGAAAGGAACACCACACGGAGCATGTGGCATATGGGTTTGTAGACTGTTATGTATCACCGATGTGGTTGAATCTGTCAGGGAGGTGAAAGGGTCTGTTTTCCCAGTCTGTTATTAATTACTGTGAAGGATATTCATGACACTGAAATGGAGATAATTTCTCGGATTAAGTACAGACATCTGCCCCCATTGTAGTATGAGAGGATAATTGTCATCACAAAACTGTGTTTTTCTTACATCGAAATGGATGAATAAAGCACCACAATTAAATATTTTGACCAGCGCAGTGATTAAAGGGATATTTGTGCTGAAGGGATGGGATATACTAGACCAGCTTTGCAGCCTTCGTGCAGAGGAGAGGTGAGGTGTTTTGCTTTTAAACAAATTTACTTTTGCTTTTCATTTTAAATTTTTAAAAAAAAATCTTCTTTTTAAATATGTGTTTTCTGGAAGCTATGTTCATAATTGCATTGATGTTCAGCCTTCCCTTTATCTTTGTGATTGTTGCTAATATTAAATATGTATGAGGGAGTGTGTGTAATGCATGCGACATGAAGAATAACAATGAATGATGCCCATCATAGAACACCGTCCACATCTGCATGCCTCTCCTCCATCATCTCCCTCAGCCACTGTGCAGGAGGCAGCAATCAATGCCCCGCTTGTATTTATAGCTCCACATATATGTGTGCATTTATTGTTTGGTTTTCCTGTAGTTTAGGACGTCGCAAAGAAGGAATATACGGTGTGCCTTCTCCTATGACTTTGGCTGTCTTCTTTTGCTTTGTCTCCCTCAACATCCTATCACAGGATAAAGGCAGTAGTGAGTCCGTTCTCAGTGGTACCTGAGATGTTAAGTTTAGAATGTCAATTGTCCCCTCACAAGCTCATGTGTTTGAATACTTGGTCCCCAAATGGCTGGCACTGCTTACAAAGGCTGTGGAACCTTTAGAAAGTGGCGCCTCACTGGGGGAGGTGGGTCATTGTGATGGTTTGAAAGAAAATGGCTCCCAAAGGAGGCCCCCATTAGGAGGTGTAGCCTTGTTTGACGAAGTATGTCACTGTGGGGGCGGGCTTTAAGTTCTCTTTTTCTCAAGCTTCTCTCAGTGTGACAGTTAGTTGACTTCCTGTTGCCTCTGAGTCCAAATGTAGAACTCTCAGCTTCAGCACCATGTCTGCCTGCATGCTGCCATGTCCCACCATGATCAGAATGAACCGAACCTCTGAAACTGTAAGAGGGCCAGCCTCAGTTGTAAGAGTAACCATGGTCTCTTCACAGCAAGAGTAAACCCTAGCTAAGACAGTCATTGAGAGTTGGCCTTGACATTTCACAGCCCAGCCTCAATTCCTTTCACTCTCTGCTTCCTGACTGTGGATGCAATGTAGCCAACTGCCTCCTGTTCCTGATGCCATGCTTTCTCTGCCATGACAGACTACAAACCCTCAAACTACATGCCAAAATAAACCTTTCCCCTCTTACATAACTCCTTGTCAAGTATTTTCTCATGGCAACGGAGAACATAACTAATACTGTAACAGCATGGATATTGCTGCTAACAACAACTTTTCTGTGTCTCCCAGAGAACATGCAGAAGTGTTTCTCTAGGATAGTCATTTCTGCATAAGACCTCTCTGATTAGTGAGACTAACTTGGTGACCACTCTCAATCAGAACCTTATGGGAATACAAAATGTCAGTGTGGGTGTCTGTGTGTGTCTGTGTCGGTGTCTGTGTGTCTGTATATGTGTCTGTGTGTGTCTGTGTGTCTGTATCTGTGCATCTGTGTCTCTGTGTGTCTGTATGTCTATGTGTGCCTGTGTGCCTGTATGTGCCTGTGTGTCTGCATTCCTGTGTGCCTGTGTGCTTGTATGTCTCAGTGTGTGTCTGTGTGTCTGTGTGTGAGTATCTGCATGTGTGAATGTGTCTGTCTGTATGTCTGTGTGTGTGCGTGTGTGTCTGTATGTGCATCTGTATGTCTGCATGTGTACATGTGTGTGTCTATATGTCTAAGTATGTTGTGTTTATGCTGTAAAATATACTTCTTGCTATCAGGTTTCTTGGCACAGGTCTCCGTGAGGAACCTTTGAGAGCAGTCTGGAGCAGAGCTTTCCCATCTGAACTTCTGGGAGGACACACAAGCAATGTTGTATTCATGCCGGATAGGACAGTGAGAGACCAAAGAAACTATCCCATCTGAGTCCAGTTTGGACCAGAGTTTGAGGATCCCTATGTAAGAAAGGGTTTACTTACAGAAGCGTGGATGGCTTACACAGCTGCTGTTACAAAGCTCTAGCCCAGCTCAGGTGGTGACTCGTAAAAAGCTGCATGGTTGAGTCCCACCTCCAGCCAGCTGTTCACCTCCTCTATCTGCTCACACACCCACGGGACCACAGGCAGCTGGGACAGAATCGTGCATGGAAGGAGACGACGTGGCTAGGATCTCAGGTGAGAACAGGACGGCCCTCCTGCTCCTGCAAGGGGATGTCACTAGGGCCCAATCTCTTGAAGGTTTCTGCAGATAGCCACAGCTGATGTGATTTCAAGATGCCAGCAGCCCTATCGTGTGGGGGCTGGGGTGGGGGTGGCAGAGCTCCCCTGCAGCAGGAATCAGCAGCAGGTCCTGGTTCTGTGACCTAGAGTGGGTCCTGGGAAGCTTCATTTCTAACAAACATTCAGGTATCTCCCTCTGGATACCAGTTTTAAGCACAAGCCATTGTCCTGGGTTGTAGGATGGACATATTCATCCTTAGGAGACTAGGATTGTTTTCCTTTACTAGGTTAACTTTTTACCAAAGTTACTGGAACGATTTTTGAGTTGCAAGGGCTTCATAATTTCACCCAGAACTAATAGAATGCTCCCCACCTTTTCCACAACAGATAGATTCCAAAACCCCAGAGGCTGCATGACACCACAGACAGCCCTAAAGCCTGCAGATACCACCCTTCTTCATGCACCTACCTGCTCTAATTTAGTGCCTTTTCCTCCTTACCTTAAAAACCTGCTGTATACCAGAGATGGAACTTGGTGGTCTGAGACACAATAACAAAACTAGCAATATTTTTTTTCTTCCTCACAATTTCATAGGCAAGGGTTTCACTCCTTCCCAGACTCAGCAGCCTCACCATCCACCTTTCCCTGATGAGCGGTAAACGGTGACATTTTCATTTACAGGAATCACAGTACATCTTAATGGCATATGCAGATTCCCACCTCGCTACTCTTGTGCTTTGGGGCCCTCCTTAAGCAGAATAATGGCTACAGGAACAGGAGCACCACAGATCTGAAAGCTCAGATGGACCCTGAATGATAGGTGGGCAAGTGACATCCACAGCATGGACATGTTGGACGAATGGATAACACACCCATGGTGAGATGGAGCATGATTTCATCCCACTACTGAGAACAGCCAGCATGCAATTTAAAACGTTGAGTTGTTTAGTTCTAGAATTTTTCCATTTAATATTTTCAAGCTGTGGTTGACTGCTGGCAACTGAAATGGCAGAAAGGGAAACCATTATAGTAACAAACTATAACTTGCCTGACTGATAGATACAAAAGGGTGTCTCTCTGCAGTTCTGATTTACATTCCCCCAATCACTCGCAGAGCAGAGCGTGTTTGCAAAAGACTATTCGCTATGCATGAGTTTTCTTGATCAAAATGCTTAATCAAGACTTCTGCTCATTTTTCTATTGAGTTGTCTTTTCTTATTGATTTGCAAGCATTCTGTATATCTTCTGGACACACACTGTGACAGTTATATGAATTGAAAATACATTTTCTTCTAACTCTCCTGTTATTTTAAACTAAAATTAAACAAACATTTTGAACTACAACCCTTTCATTTTTGCAGTAGTCTTACCTGTGGTCCGGGTGCTACCAGGCAGGTGCTACTGGGGTGGCTGGCCTGCCTTTTTGAGGAAGGACAGGCTTTTTTCACCATCATCTACTTCTGGGTCCTGGATATTGATAATAAAGGAATATCTTAGTTAAGGTTTCTATTGCTGCAAACAAAACACTGTGACCAAGAAGCAAGTTGGGAAAGAAAGGGTTTATTTGACTTCAGCATTGCTATTCATCACTGAAGAAAGTCAAGGACAGGAACTCAAACAGGGAAGGATTCTAGAGGCAGGAGCTGATGCAGAGGCCATGGAGGAGTGCTGCTTACTGGCTTGCTCAGCCTGCTTAATTATAGAACCCAGGACCACCTGCCCAGGGATAACATCACCATCATGAGTAAGGCCCTCACCCACTGATTGATAATTGAGAAAATGCCTCACAGCTGGATCTCATGGAGGCATTTCCTCAACTGAGGCTCCTTCCCCTCTGGTGACTCTAGCTTGTGCCAAGTTGACACACAAAACCAGCCAGGACAAGGACACTGAGAAAACCTTTAAAACAAGGGCCTGTCAATGAGCTGACTAATGCATCATTGGGATGAGCTGGATGAGCATCACCACAAACTCCAGCCAATGACTTTCGAAAGGCACTGAGCCAAGGGTTAGATAAGGCCACCTGCAGGACCAAAATTCGTGGCATTTGACTTTTTCAGTCACATAGGGTCTTACTGTCCAAACTGCCCATTCTTGAAATTCTTACAACTTTTAAACAAAGAACTCTGTATTTTCATACTCCCCAGATCCCCATAGATTAAGTAGTCAAGCCTTCTAATGGTGGCCCTGGGTTAGAGTTCAAAGACCAGGACCATAGACAATGAAAGCAGGAGATCCCCAAGAGAGCCTTCAGAGAATAACCACACTTCTAAGCAACACCTGATTTGGTGTATATTTTTGTAAAGACCTTACTCTAAAGAGTAAGTCATTAACACATTGAAAAATATTTCTGCCCCTGTTATACTATATACTATAGGTATAAAGTGTTTATTGGCAACTATGAACATGAGTATGAAAGTTGCTGACTTTTGTATTGACCCGAGATTTCTTCCTCCTTCAGGAAAGTGCTTTACACTCGAAATAGCTGGGTGGTGTGGGCCAAACAGAAAGGCATGCTGGGCAGTGGTGGCACACACTCCCAGCACTCAGGAGGAAGGGCGGGCAGATCTCTGAGTTTGAGGCCAGCCTGGTCTACAAGAGCTAGTTCCAGGATGGGTTCCAAAGCTACACAGAAACCCTTTTCCAAAAAAAAAAAAAAGAAAAGAAAAGAAGAAGAGGAGAAGGAGGAGGAGGAGAAGAAGGAGAAGGAGGAGGAGGAGATGAAGAAGAAGAAGAAGAAGAAGAAGAAGAAGAAGAAGAAGAAGAAGAAGAAGAAGAAGAAGGAGAAGGAGAAGGAGAAGGAGAAGGAGAAGGAGAAGGAGAAGGAGAAGGAGAAGGAGAAGGAGAAGGAGAAGGAGAAGGAGAAGGAGAAGAAGAAAAGAAGAAGAGAAACCCTGCACAGAGATTTAGAGCAGAGACTCGAAGGGATAATCCCTGGGTTCACAGCCTTCATCTGTGTTTTCCTAGTTACAGGACCTCGAGTGAGTCACTGTTTTACTGGACTTATTTCATATGTATAATGAGGCACAAGTGACCCCTCCCAACTTCTCTACAAGTCCCCCACTCTCTACTCAAAAGGAGATCTGTATCTCACTCATGATTGGCTAACTACTTGCTGATCCTGTTGCTGTTCCTCCCTCAGTTTCTCACCCATGTAATAAAGCTCACCAGTCAGCTTTGTGTATCCATACATATAACATGAGCCCACATGACGTCCGTCTCTCACCATGTACAGGCACTGTCTGTGTCTTAGCCGCCACAATTTGTAAAATAGGGATTGGAGCAGTAACCCAGATGGTGGTTAGAAGGATAGATGAGGACTATGCTCTCCACATGGAAGATAATGTACAATGAGTATTTGCAATTGTTTAATATCCTCTGTGCAATAAGAACAAAAATAAGATATTTTTTAATTTGACCTTGCTGGACTATTTTAAAAGCTTGGCTGATCTCTCAGGCAACAGTTTTGTGCCAATCCATCCATCTCATAGTCACCAGTAGACTATAGATCACATGTAAATTTGATTCGTTAAAGCCCCTAATTGAAACCTTTCAAACAGTTTTGTCACTCACAATAAATTTTCTAGGTTCTTAGTGTTTCATAACACAGTTCCTTTGACCTGGCCTCACCCACCTCTGCACACCATCTCTCGCCCCTCCTAGCCTGACCTCTGGTCATTGGTGTCAAACAACTATGAACCTGTGGAACCCCAAGATGCTCAACACCATTCCAACTTCTTCCCTCATCTTGTTTCCTCTGCTGGAATTCTTCCCAACCCCAAGCAAGGAAAAAAAAAATCTCCAATTCGGCCACTTTGCCTGACTTAATTAGCAATCACGAGCTTGAGAAAGCCCTTTTTCATCCCTCCTCCAGTCAGGTGCCCCCTCTGATCCTCTAACTCTGTGTGCATTTCCTCACTATTACAATATAATGTAATGATTGTTGAGACTTTGGATACGTACGACCTAGGTTTAACCCTTTATTTGTTTAATCGCTTATTTACAGTATAACTCTTAGCAAAGTCCCTTAGACTGATAGGTCTCAGCTTCCCATCTCCAAGACGAACGCATCCACCTCATGGAGCCATTGCAAAGAGTAAGTTAGCGTGGGGACTCAACACGGTTCATGGAGGCGCACACCCACCTGATAACTCTTGCTGCCGATGTAGTTTTCTGCCGCTCACTTACAGTGTAGTAGAAACAGAGGCTGTAGTTCAAAGGAAAATTAAGGGTTAACATGGCAAAGTCTGAAACCCAGAGGAAGTTTAAAAAGATATTTGGTTGCTGGGTATAAGATAACCAATCTAGACATATAAAAGAGTAGGTAGGACTCAGAGCCAATGAGGGAAGGCTGCTGCCCCAACTAAAGCCCTTGAGGAAAATATGTAGAATACTATTGTCCTTCTGTTGGGCCAAAATTATCTCAGAGCCTATACCTCAAGGCCTACAGGACAGAGAAAAGCCTGGCTCGAGTACTTTGAGGCCTGTAGGACAGAGAAAAGCCTGGCTAGAGTTTGAGTAAGGATGAGACAGCAAAAATTAGGTAGACGCGCCTCCAGCCAGAGGGTGGGTTTGGCTGCCTCTCATTGGCTGGAGCTACTCCCACATCACACAATGTCACTTAACCTATATAAGCTGATGCTCACAGTAATAAACTGAGTGCCTGCTTGACTTGACTCCCTAGCATCTGATTGTTCTGCATCATGAGGCTGCAGAATGGGTGGATAGCATACTGACCTTTCCCTGGGGAATAAGGAGGCCTAGCAACAACTAGGGGAATAAGGAGGCTCACAAAGCTAGCATCCCTCCATACATTCTTACTTCTAATGTTCTCATTCGTAGCAGAATAAATCGATAGGGTGGATTCTGACAAGAAACTTCTACTAGGAGACCTCTGTAGGCTACCCCAAAGACAAGGAGCCAAGAATAAGAAAACCAAGAAAGACAACAGCTACAGTTTGGTGGATATGACAGCATTAATTCTCTGCCATGGTAAAGTCACAAGTCAGTCATGTAAATATGAGAACAAAAGGAGGCTAGAATAATTAACAGCTCTGGAGGGATCTGCAAGGTTGGTGGTAGCAGACCGTCAAAGATGGTAACTAAGAAAGCGCAAGTCAGAGGAGGACAGAGTGAGGTTCCAGGCACCTCCAAATGGCTGAGCAGCACATGGTCATCTCCCTGGCTAGGCCAGTGGGATATGCATACAGTGTGGGTGCCCCCCCCATTGTCTCAGTTCATGAGGACCCAGAGAACTAACCCATCTCGCAGCCATTACCTTGGCCTTTCTTCAGTATTTGCAACAGCTCTGTAGAAACCCTAGACAGGAAGCTTGACCGATTTTTCCTGTCTTGAAAACTCTTCCTGCTCTCATGAGTTTCTCTTGTTTTTCCTTAATTTCTTGCTTTTCCTAAATTTTTCACTTTTCTGTAATATTTTTTCAATTTTTAAAAATTATTTTAGATTTATTTTTATTTTACGTTCATCACTGTTCTGCTTGTATGTGTAGCACGTGTGTGTAGTACCTTTGGAGGTCAGAAGAGGGTGTCAGATCCCCTGGAACTGGAGTTATGGATGGCAGTAAGCCACTATGTGGGCACTGAGAACAAAACCCAGGTCCCCTGCAAGAGTAATGGGTGCTCTTAACCACTGAACCATTCCTCCCACCCTCTGTAATAGTTTTTCATAAGCCCTGCTTCCACTTTGCATAATTCCATGAGAGTCTGTGCCTTTATAATCGTCATTAGTCTGCAACAACAAACTTGGAGCCATGACCAAGGTCTACCTTTGATGACAATGAGTATCCAGCATCTTAGATCCTTGGGTCATGAACAACTAGACCATAAAAGGTAATGTTTCATTCAAAACCTGCATCAACACCATATTGTGAAATTTGTGCTTATCTAGGCACTGGGGAAGTGAGTGGTATAGTAAGGGACCATTAAGGGGCATTTCACCCAATCCTGACATCAAAATACCAGCCCTGACTTGCCTTTCTATGCTTTCCTCATTTCTGCCTTGGTCTCCCGTTGCATTTGTTTGAACAACTGATGAGGCCCATAAGAGGGGATTATCTATGCCAGTCAGATCTGCAGGAGCTATGTTGGCACTACCCTGATGAGGATTAGGTCTAAAGAGGGTGAAGGGAACAACTTGGTTTTTTCATTCCTCACTATTCTCTCTTGAGCTATTTCAATGAAGAACTGACATAGAATCTGTTTTAGTGACCCTTCATTTCAATAAACACTAGGAGTTTTTTCATGTGCCATTAATTGTGCTAAATGCCGAGAATAAAAATGCAAATATGACAAGTTTCCAGCCTTTAAATAGTCCCTTACACAGCAGAAAAATAGGAATATGCAATTAATTAACATGAAATGAACTGTCTCTGTAGTGCTGATGTGGTTGGTGGCAAGCTGGCCAGAAGAGGAACAGATGGGGATGCAGGAGAATCTCGGAGAAGACATTTGAGCTGATGCTTGGGTGGATGTCAGGCAAAATAGGAGAAGAACGGCTAAACTCTAAAAACAAAAGAAGCAACAAGCATTTTTCAGAGAGCACTGGTAGTCTCGCATGCCCAGAGAGAGAGAGACGAGCAGCAAAGTAAGTGGCGGAATTAAACTTTGGAGAGTATGCAAAGTCATTTTGTTGTGCTGACAGCTTGCATTCATGCCTTTAAAACATGGATTTTATTTGTATTCTGAAAGTCATCACAGATTTCCATTGGCAATATCAATCAGACATAAGGACCAATTAGAAAGATGGCAGATCTGAACTAGAGACCCTTGCCTATATTAAGGGTGTGGTAAAAGGAACGAAAAGGGGAAAAACTTATAAAACAATGTTTTGTCTGTAGAATTTGAGGTGCTCCATTTCCAGGTGAATAGAAGAATAATTTCTGAGACTGGGCAACTGGGAAAGTTCTAGAAGTATATTTTTCGCTTACTACCAGGCACCAGCCACAGGCTACACCTTCCCTTTTCTCCTGGGAAGATAATTAAGCTTGTGTCCTGCCCTTTCCTACAGATTGAACAGTACACACAAGATCTATCTAAAGTCTAGCTATAATTATTTTCCTATGATTTTTGTGAACCAAGGAGTTAAAAAGAAAAAGAAAAGAAATTCAACAACAAAATCTTGGTTTTTAAAGCTTGAATTCATTTGAGCCAACTGTTGCCATGGTTTCCAGAATCTGAAATCAACATTTCAAGGTAATCCCACGATCTAGGTATTGCTGCAGTATTCAGGTATCAAGGAACAATCAAAGTGCCATACCCCATTAGTGACAGAACTCCACTAAGGCTGTGCGGGTGCCTCAAATTGGTATTCAGCTTAATCACTGATGTTGTATTACTAATTATAGCATGACACCATGCAAAAGTGAGACTTCTTAAAAGGCTGGCAAATGGCGTTATTTTAATAAGTCATTAGGAAATTGCTTTTTGAGGACGCAATGAAAGTACAAGTTTCTCAATTAGAGGAATTATGTGGAATTGATGAGATATTTGAGCATGCATGATCTGCAGCTAGCAATCCATTTGAAGCCAACCAAGCCATTGGGAGGGATGGCTAATGAGATCCAAGATGATCCGATTCACTGTAGGAGAAAAATGATAATGGAGGCTATACAGAGAAAGCATTACAAGAGTGCCTCTCTCCCAGACACGCCCATCAAAGGCTTGTTGGCCTTCACCTTGTATTTTAGAACTAAAATAAAGAAGTCAAGATGGGTCTAATCATTGAGAGGAGTAGCCAACTTTGTCTAATAATAAGTATGGGTTAGAAAAAGAAACAGTACTTATTTGTCTGGACAACCAAAATAACAGTGTCATTGTGTTTGTGGGATATTTGTAAGTTGAGAAAGAGATATTTGGGATGGGAAGCAGAGTGAGATGTGATGGCAAATCTATGAAGAAGAAATTGTTTACTTCCACAACCAGATTCAATATTTCTGTTCAAATTCTCATCCACAGCGCTTCTGATCTTAGCCATTCTTATAGGTGTAAGATGGAATCTCAGAGTCATTTTGATTTGCATTTTCCTGATGATTAAGGATGTTGAGCAACTCCTTAAATGTCTTTCAGCCATTTGAGATTCTTCTGTTAAGAATTCTCTGTACCCCATTTTTTAAATTGGATTATTTGGTTTTTTGATGTCTAATTTCTTGAGTTCTTTATATATTTTGGAGGTCAGCCCTCTGTCAGATCTGGGGTTGGTGAAGATATTTTCCCATTCTGTAAGCTGTTGTTTTGTCTTATTTACTTTATCCTTTGCCTTACAAAAGCTTTTCAGTTTCAGGAGGTTCCATTTATTAACTGTTGTTCTCAGTGTCTGTGCTGCTGGTGTTATATCTAGGAAGTGGTTTCCTGTGCCAGTGAGTTCAAGGCTATTTCCCACTTTCTCTTCTGTCAGGTTCAGGGTAACTGAAATTATGTTGGGGTCCTTGATCCATTTGAACTTGACTTTTGTGCATGGTGATAAATATGGATCTATTTGCAATCTTCTACATGTTGACATCCATTTAAGCCAGCAGTTTCTCAGAAAACTGGGAATCAGTCTACCTCAAGACTCAGAAATACTACTCCTGGGCATATACTCAAAGGATACTCAATCATACCACAAGGATACTTGCTCAACTATGTTCATAGCAGCATTATCCATAATAGCCAGAACTTGGAAACAACCTAGATGCTCTTCAATCAAAAAAAAAATCAGACAAAGAAATGTGGTACATTTACACAATTGAATATTACTCAGCCAGAAAAAACAATGACATCATGAAATTTGCAGGCAAATGGATGGAACTAGAAAAAAATATCCTGAGTGAGGTAACACAAACTCAGAAAGACAAAAATGGTGTGTACTCACTCATAAGTGGTTATTAGATGTAAAGCAAAGGACAACCGGCCTATAGTTCATGACCCCAGAGAAGGTAGGTAACAAGGAAGACCCTAAGAGGGACACATGAATGGCCCAAGGAAAAGGAATTAGATGAGATCTCCTGGGTAAATTGGGGGCAAGGGAAGAGCTGTAAAGGGGAAGGGGTGGGAGATGAGAACATGAAGGAACAGGATGAACAAGGGTGGGAGGGACAGAATGGGAGAGGGACAGAGATCTTGATATAGAGAGCCACTATGGTGTTAGAGAAACCTGGTGCTGGGGAATTTCCCAAGAATCCACAATAATGACCCCAGCTAAGACTCCTGGCAATAATGGAGAAGAAGCCCAAACTGACCTTCCCCTGTAATCAGATTGATGAATACCTCAACTATCATCATAAAACCTTAATCTAGCAGCTGATGGAACCAGATGCTGAGATCCACAACCACATACTAGGCCAAGCTCTGGGAATCCAATCGAAGAGAGGGAGGAAGGAATATATTGATGTGGAATTCACCTCTGTATGTTATGAATACGATTGGTTAATAAAGAAACTGTCTTGAGACCATAAAAGGGTAGAATGGAGCTGGGTATGGAAGACTAAGCTGAATGCTGGGAAAAAGAAGGGCAGAGTCAGAGAGAAGCCATGGAGCTGCCACTGGAAACAGATGGCGCTGAAACTTTGCTGGTAGGCCATGACCTCGTGGTGATGCACAGATTAATGGAGATGGGTTAAATTAATATGTAAGAGTTAGCCAATGAGAAGCTAGAGCTAATGGGCCAAACAGTGATTTAATTAATATTTCTGTGTGATTATTTTGGGGCTAAGCAGCCCCTGCAACAAATTGATGCCCAACATGGGGCCCAAACCCACGACCCTGTGATTAATAGTCTCATGCTTTGCTGACTGAGTTAGCAAGAGTTAGCAAGGGAAGTCAAGAACATTATGGAGAACCCTACAGAGACAGCTGGACCAAGTTCACGGAAACTCACGAGCTCTAGATCAACCACTGTGGACCCTCCATAGGTGTGAACTAGGCCTTTCATATATGGGAGACAGTGGTGAAGCTTTGGACTATCTGTGAGGTACCTGGCAGTAGGACCAGGATCTGTCCCTGGTGCATGAGCTAGCTTATTGGATCCCATTCCCTGTGGTGGGGTGCCATGATCTGCCTTAATGCAGGGGAGAGGGGCTTGGTCCTGTCCCAACTTAATGTGCCAGATTTTGTTGACTTCCCATGGGAGCCCTTACCCGTTGGGGAAAAATGGATGAGTTGCGGGGGAGGTGGGATAAAGGGCTGGAGGAAGTTTGGGGGGGGGAGAAATGTGGATTGAATGTAAAATAAAATTTAAAAAATAAATTAAAAAAAACTCTCATCCACAAAAATTCATTCCTAGATTTGAAAGAGTTGTGGTGGGGGGAGTTCTTGACACTTGACATATGCACATGTAACTCTATATTTAGAGAGTAGGAGGGACATTCCTCAAGAATGAAATTGTTTACCTGGAAATTGGTAATCCTGGTCACTTTCTTCAAAATACAGTGAGCCATGACTCAGGAGATCTGAAAATGCCTGCGCAACCTTAATGTTCAAAAACTTCTTCAATCAGAAAAGCAAAGCAACCAAGCCATGTGAGAACTCTTACCTCTAAGAAATTCTCAGACTAAAAGAGAATGAGTTCCTGTCTCATCCCAGTTTATTTTCCTCTCTACTGCTGGGATTAAAGGTGTAGGCCACCACCACCTGGATCTGTTTCTATATTGATCTTCTGTAGCCCAGGGTGTCCTTGAACTCACAGAGATCCATCTACCTCTGTTTCCCACATCCTGGGATTAGAGTTGTGCAACATCACTGCCTGGCCTACAGTGGCTTAGTTTTACCTTCTGGTCTTCAGGCAAGCTTTATTTCTAAAACATAAAATATCACTATAGGTGACTTCTGGGAGTCAGTTCTCACCTTCCACGCAGTGAGTCCTAGAGAGGGAAGTCAACATCAAGCTTGGTCACAAATATCTTTACCTGCTGAGTCATCTCACCAGCCTAAATTGTTATGTTTATTTTATTAACATACTGCCATAATTGGGAAGGCACCATTGTATCAAAGCACAATTTAAGATAATTTAAAATGTCTATGGTATTTCATTTTTTGAGGATATCCTAAGTTATTTAACCCATGCTTGGTCTTTAGAAACATAAGATTTCCGTCCTTTAAATATCAGTGAACACATATTGCTTCATATGTCCCTAACTTACATCCTTAGGATTAATAACTAAAATTTCAAATGCTATTTATATAAAATGAACTCTAAAAATATATTCATTTCTACTGCAATGGTTGCATTTTTAATTTACAAAAGTTTTTTGTATAATGTAATAATTAATACATCTTTAAATTATCTTGTGTAGAAAACTTTTGATTTTTGTCATTTGCCTTTGAAACATGTGTACATGCATATATATATGCACACAGTTGTTCTCACTCACAGAGTCTCCATTTACAGTTAGCTACTCATTAAAATTTTTTGTAACTCCATAATCAATTTTTTAAACAGAATCTTTTATAGGCTATCCTTGAATTTAATATGTAGCCAAGAGTTGATGTGAGAGGTCCTTCTGTATATGCATTGCTTTTATTGGTTAATGAATAAAGAAACTGTTTTGGTCTGTGATAGAGCAGAGTAGAGCTAGGTGGGAAAACTAAACTGAATGCTGGGAGAAAGAAGGCAGAGTCAGGCATGTAGTCCTATAGGAGACAGATGCTGGACTAAACTTTACCCGGTAAGCCACAGCCACATGGCAATACATAGATTAATATAAATGGGTTAACTTAAGATGTAAGAGCTATCCAATAAGAAGTTGGAGCTAATAGACCAAGCAGTGATTTAAATTAAAAAAAAAAAAAAAACTCTTCAAAATCTTTTAACTATGATCTCTGTTTTAATCTTTTAGAAGGTTTTTTAGTTGGCAGATATGTCATAAAGACCCCCAATTTAACTGAACTCAAACAGGTTCAATAGGTCATCAGAAAACTAAAGCATGATGAAAAACACTCAAGATGCAGAGTTTTACATGTACACGCAAATGCATACACAGGCATATGATGTATATATACATAAATATGCACCATCCTTAGGAGATGGCATGGTGGCATCAAAGGAAAGGTGTAAATGGCTCAGGGCTAGAGACTAAACTTCTTCCTAAAAGATTAGGGCAAATTTTACAATAGCTCCTTGAGTCACCAGAGAAAACAAAGTTGGCTCTATTCTACAGGGAATAAAACTCTGAAATAAGATTCTTAAAAATAAAAACAATTTTGTTCAGTTCTAAGATAACTTGTAGTCTGGAGACATTTCAGCTTTGTTCTTACATCAGAGCCAGCTTCCTTGAATGACTCGGTTGCTCTCAGCGTGAAGAAGAACTGCAGCATTGATAGAAGAAGCAAGGGACCTCTGAAAGGTTTGACACCTCTCAAATGTTTTGATTCTGTGATCAGACTAGATGGTGATTTTCAGACCTTAACATTACTGACACGTAGATTATCAGTTCATTTCTCCATGGACGACTGCGGGACATCTTCAGGAAAACAGAAGAAGGAGGAAGGAAACAAAGATATAATAAAGCTGTTATGATGGCTGAGACAACATGAAAAGCAAATGGAAATCATTTGGGTTACACGGCACCTGTGGTGGAAGACATGCTGGCCCCTTTTATATCTGAATCTCGCAAGTCTGCATTGCGAGCTGGCAGAGAGATGTGGTGCCCTTCATTCACTTCTTTCTTAAAAATAAGAACTCAACTGTGAAATGTATAGAAATTATTTCTGAAACTAAGAAACCTGTTTAAGTTCCTCTTACTCTTGATTTTTCTTTTTTATTATAGTCTTCTGGAGTCCAGGGACACAGTGTGGTACAGTGTGACGAAGATATGCCAACTCACAGGCTGCTGTAGTAGTTGGCAAACCTGGGTTCTCACGGCACAGTATCCAAGGAACAGGAGCTCTTTGTGTCTCTCGCATCATTAATCTTCCCAAGGATCAGGGAAGTGTAGCCGCTGCTTTAGCTGCCTGGGAGATTCCAAGACCTGAAGCACTGAAGTGAAAAGTGTTGGAGCTGTGGAGGAGCCAGGGCAGAAGGGTCCTGATCAGGTTTGCCAAGGTCTCTCCACAAGCTATCTGCTTCCTTTACAACCTGGCGTTATCAGTTTGCACCAAACAAGTCCAGCCAAGTATAGCTTAAGCAGTAACAGCATTCAGCTACACTTAGTGTTATGACCGTCAATAATGGTAACGCATCAAATCTATTTAACAATAATTTCTTTTTTAAATTTATTTAACTTTATTTTATGTGGATTGGTGTGAAGGTATCAGATCCCCAGAAACTGGAGTTACAGACAGTTGTTAGCTGTCATGTGGGTGCTGGGAATTGAACCCAGGTCTTCTGGAAGAACAGCCAGTGCTCTTAGCTGCTGAGCCATCTCTTCAGCAACAATAATTACTTAAATACTACATGATACTAGGTACTAGGAACCCAAATATAAATTCAACTTGATGGAGACAGATGTGAAAATTTATAAGCATGGTATCTGAATGGGCAAGAGATGAGCAGAATAGTATAAAAGTCTGGTGTAAGATACAATTAGTGTTGTGCCCCATTTTCTAGCATGATACCAGACATATTCAGGCACATAATAAAGTGCATTTGAATGGAAGGGTGGGTGGGTGGGTGGGTGGGTGGATGGATAGATGGGTGGGTGGGTGGGTGGGTAGGCAAATGAATGGATGGATGGGTCACTGGGTGGATGGATGGATGGATGGATGGATGGGTGACAGGATGGATGGGTGGGGTGATTAGAAGGAGTGAGTAGTGAGTGTATTGGTGAGTAGATAGCTGAATAAAAAATAAAACAGGAAAGTTTGTTTGAGATACCATTTTGTTTTCTTATTTTTAGATTTGAGGAACCTGGTTGGAGTATTTAAAAATGTAATTGAACTTATTGTGTGTCCAAATATTCATCAAGTCTAAGTAAAAGACTGCAGATGATCAACTGAAAAGATAGAATGCCAATAATTATTTCCTGTGGCAATACAAACCCAGTAAACTTAATTTGTTCATTTATTTATGCTCGACCTCAGTATACACATCATTTTCTCAGAGACAATTTCCCAAGATCCCAATCCCACCTCATCTCTAGACCAAGGTTTCTATTAAATTAGTGCTTCATCATACTGGTCTCAGCTTGCTCCTGGATACACAAGACTGGTATGGTTTGTTTTTAGAGCCATATCTACTTGCCCTGATAGGACATGAGACCAGCAGGAAAAGTAGGGCCCCATCTATTTTCCTACCCAGATCAACACTTAAGATAGTGCTTAGCTTGTAGAAGGTGCTGAATTCATTGGATTAGAAATGAGAAAGACACCTGTCACACTTACAGAGCCATGAAGTGTGCAGAAAAGCAAGGTTTTTAAGACTTTATGCAAATGCTTGTTTCTCAGAAAAAAACATTAATGCAACACACAGATATTAAGAAAAATATATCTATTTATTCTAATTTAACTTTATTATTCTTTGAGGATTTCACATCAGGCATCTCGATTCCACTCATCTTCTTCTCCCTTCTCATCTGTCCTCTGCCCTTGCAAACTCCTCACAAGATAAAACAAAATAAAATGTAAAAGGAAATAAAAATCTCATCGTGGAAACTGTAATGTGGCCCAGTGAGTCACACTGTATACCACATACCCATGAGTCCATGAGTCCATACATCTTTACTTGCAAGTGTTCATTGTAATGAGTCATTGGTCTGGTATGAGGCCTCTGGTTTATGCTACACTCTGAATACTGGATCCTCACTGGGACTCCTCTTGAATATACTGTTGTTGTCCAGTGTCATGAAATTCTGCAACTTTGGATCTGCAGGACCAGCCCCTTCACGTGCTCCAGCAGAACACAGATGGGGTGGATGCTAAGGTGGTCCATCTCACAGCTCTGGGTCTGGGCTTGGGTGGTTGTATTGTTGTTCAGCCCACTGGCTCTCTCTCATCCTCTCCACCAGGGTGAGCTCTCCAGCACCAACCACCCTATGCAGCATGGAGCAAGGGGCAAGGCTGGTTCTCTACTCTTAGGCTCTGGATGGGGATGGCTCCCACACACCTACACCACCAGGGCCAGCTCTACTGTGTTGCCCAAGGGAAGTACAGGGCCTGCTCTCCCATTCTCATGACCTCAGGGTCGCTCTCCCATCTACCACAGGGGATGTGAGGCAGGGAGTGCATCTCTTCCTTGTTCATGCCACCCCATAGCAGATGAGGGGTGGGGCCAGATCTCTCATGCTCATGTTCTCAGGGCAGGCTCACCCACACCCCTGCCAACAGGATCAGCTCCAGGAGAGGTGCAGGGCACACACCTTCAGATGCTGCAGTTGGTGGGGGACTGGGTTGGCTCTTCCACCTGCCACAGGGGGTGAAGGGTGGGAGTGGGGTGGAATATGTACTTTCTTTCCAGGGAAAAACAACACTGTGTGTGGCATCACTTGGTTAGATAAGTCTCAATCAGTCAGATGACTCTAGCAGAGGGGGATCCGCTAGTGTCACTTAGGTGGTTTTACAGAATAGATAAATCCTGCCTCCTCCTTTCTGCTGCTTTGTCACTGATGGATAACTGAAGGTAATATGCTGATGTGTACAGCTTGGGTTCTGACCAGCCTGTTAAAAGTATGCCTATTCCATCCAGGCCCTAGTTTGTGTCTCTGTCTCTATGACAAAATACTGACAAGAAGCAACTCGGGGAGGAAGGGTTTTTTCTGGCTACAGGTGACAGTCCATCATCAAGGGAAACCAAGGCAGGAACCTAAAGGCAGGAAATGAAGCAGGGACCAGAGAGGCTTTCCTATATAATCCAATACTACCTGCCCAGGTATGGTACCACACACAGTAAGCTGGACCCTCCCATGTCAATCACTAACCAAACCGGGGGTTGGGGGGAGTTAGTGTTACCTCTTTCAGATGACTATAGCTTGTGTCAGGTTGAAAAAAAAAAAAACCTAACCAGCACAATCTATAACCCTGGTAACTTACAATCTTCTTGCTGCTTGCCATGACTCCAAACTGTGGGAAAGTGTGTCTTCAGGAAGTTTTGAACCTGCAAGACACAGACACTTAAAGGGTTTGTTCCTTTACTGTTGTAGGAGGCGTGGGCCACATTCCCAGTGCCTGGCTAGCTTAACCCCTGAAATAATTACATGGAAACGGTATTCATTTAAATACTGCCTGATCCATTATCTCCAGCCCCTTATTGGCTAACTCTCACATATTAATTTACCTCATCTCCATTAATGTGTATCGCCACTTGGCTGGCTTACCGGCATGAGTCTAACCAGTGTCTATCTCAGGCAGGAAAACCATGGCATCTGCCACACTTGCCTTCTTCCCAGCATTCTATTCTCTTTTCCCCGCCTATCTAAGTCCTGCCCTATTAAAAGGCCAAGGCAGTCTCTTTATTTGACCAATGAAAGCAACAGAAATACAGAAAGACCTCCTACACCATTTCCCCTTTTTCTGTTTAAACAAAAAAGAAAGGCTTTCATTTTAACATAGTAAAATTACATATAACAAAACAGTTATCAAGCAAGAATTACAGTTATAATATTTATATCTATTTTATCTTTTATCATAACAAAGGAAAACTATAACTATCCATTCTTCAACTCCATCAAAGATTCCAGAAGGATATAATATTACCTAAGTAACCAAGAAGTAAGCAACTTCCAAAACTCTAGAAGTGACAGAGACACCTTGCTGCCTGGACAGTCACCCAAAGTTCCTCTGTACTGTTGGGGCATCCGTCTTCAGCTTACAGGCCCACAGTATCCAGCAGACATTTCATAAAGCAGGAAATTTCAAAGACAGTTCAGTCACTTTCTTCTGTATCCTGCAGAATGTCTTGCAGACTCTTTCATGAATTAGAAACCCCTAAGGAGCATCTCACCCTTAGGCAAGTTCAGCAGTCCTCTCTTTGTGGGTACTTCATGTCCAGTTTATGCAACAGTCCAGACAAGAGCACTTTCTTGCTGAAATGGCTAAGGAGCCTCTTCGATGCCCATCTTCCTCTTGAAGTAGATTGGTGCTGTCAGGAGCAGACGTGTTTCATTGTCATGAAAAACCTCAAGTTATTAAAACCTTTAAAATGCCATATTCTGTAGTCTGAGAGCTATAAAGAATGCCTAGCTAACTGAAATATACCTCTATATATCTAGAAAATCTAACTAACATGACTACAAGCTTGACTATATCAATGATTATCCATTAACAACCTATATTTCCTAATTATATATTACATTTTTAAATGAACTACACAATCACAATACCTTAATCAAGATCAGAAATACGTATACATATAACAAAATTGACCTTAAATTTATATCAACAAAGCATAATCCATACCAATGCAAATTATTCATATCTATATCATCTCCCCCTTTAAATGTAAAAGAACATTTATAAACAATATTTGGGAACATGGGCATAGTTTTTTCTCTCCAGACTTCTTCCTGCTGTATGGGGGTGCTGTTAATCAGGTCTTTCATGGTGAATCCTGTGTGCTAGGTTCATCTTAGTCACCAGTTGAGTGAAGTAATTTTCTGAAGGTGTTCACAGTGACCTTCAGGAGGGTATGGTCTATCATACCATATTGGTCTAGAAGGAATCCACAGGGTCTCATCCTCTGTGAAAACAAAAGAAGAACCTCTTTTCCAAAGCATCATATCCTTAGACCCAAATTTTGAAGTCAAGATGCCTTTAGAACATATATGCTGGTTTAGTTTAGCAGACCACACAATAAAATGTCTCTCTGTATTTAGCTCTTTCACAGTCAAAAAATTTAAAGAAAACACGATAATACACATAATCCAGACTCTCTGTGAATTTTCCACTTTTACATGGCTTATTTTTTTTAATCTATGACTATCTGTACTCTGTCTCTTTAAAGACTTTACCCTTTTTTTAAGCATCTCTCTATACTCTTTATTTCTTTTCTCTTTTAAGCCTACTACGTATCTTTATTCAACAGTGTGACCCATTTAGAGGTCTTTTATATCTGAATCTGTCCTATTGTGAATCTGTAATTCTTTACTATCCCAAGAGCATTTCTTAAAATGTTAAGCACTTCTTAAAAACTTAAGTTGCGCCATGTAGGGATAATACAGTACCTCCTATTTCCTGCCCAGTCTAAGCCTTAACTGCACTTTTATTATGATAATTATGATAGTTCCAGCCTGAGATCAGCACAGTTCAGCATGGCAGAGCTGCTCCTGCTCCCTGAGCTGTGCACAGTTCCAGTCAGGCAGCAGTCCACAGTGCCATCAAGCAAGCTGTAGCACTTTAGTCCCAAAACCCCATCCAAATTCTGTCTCCTGCAAGAGCCAGAGATTGTGCTGGCAGAGAGCTGGCATTTTAAAACCACCACGGTTTTTTTACTGTTGCGGCTGCTGAATGAGGAAAAACTTTTTGCAGCACAGCGCCAACAAACAGCAAAAACTCTGTTAAACTCTGTATTCTTTTTGAAGCTCTCTCAGATTTTACACGGAGTCAGTCAACCATGTTGAGGCTCCAATTTGTAGTAAGAGGCACAGACCGTGTTCCTGATGCCCGGCTAGCTTAACCCCCAAAATAATTACATGGAAACTGTATTCATTTAAATAGTGCCTGGTCCATTATTTCCTGTCCCTTATTGGCTAACTCTCACATATTAATTTAACCAGTTCATCTCCATTAATGTGTATCGCCACTACCGGCATGAGTCTAACCAGCGTCCATCTCGGGCAGGAAAACCATGGCGTCTGCCACACTCCCCTTCTTCCCAGCATTCTGTTCTCTTTTCCCTGCCTATCTAAGTCCTGCCCTATCAAAAGGCCAAGGCAGTCTCTTTATTTAACTAATGAAAGCAACAGAAATACAGAAGGACCTCCTATACCACTTTACCTACAGTATTGCAAAAGATGCTACAGATTGGGGGATTTTCTTCCCTTGAGCACCACTGGATGTTATTCAGGTAAGTAACAAAGAAGAATGAGTAGGAAAAGTGTCCAGAAAGCCACTAAGTTTCTCTAAGCTCCAACGATTAAGCAGTGAGGCCAGAAATAAAATAAAATAAAAAAGATGGCAAAGACAGGCTAAAACATGTTGGTGAGCTTCCTTTTCCTAAACATCAGGACACAGCATAGTATGTGAACAATGGGCTTTGAAGACAAGAGGACATGCAATGTGCAGGCTTGCTCTTCTAGGCTATGGTATGATCCATAACCCACCACTGCCCTTCATTCTAGGAGTCTGATAACTAATATATGTTTCTGAAAATTGTGCGTGTGTGTGTGTGTGTGTGTGTGTGTGTGTGTGTGTGTGAGAGAGAGAGAGAGAGAGAGAGAGAGAGAGAGAGAGAGAGAGAGAACAGAGCACCATGCATGTGGAGATCAGCGGACAATTCTTTTGTTCCCTGATTCTACTCCGGTTTTTTTGTTTGGTTGGTTGGTTGGTTGGTTTTGTTTTGTTTTCTGAGACAGGGTCTCT
>PVIU01013342.1:0-56371 GCA_004026605.1 Ondatra zibethicus | reverse complement strand
GCTATATCCGATCCCATGGGAGGAGGAAAGAGCTGGAAGCAGTGCCACTCACTCAGCCAAAGCCCCCATGGGGTCCCATGCCGGCAGGACAATGGGCTCCTGCTCTAAGACAGCCAACACCTCTTCTGGGACATGCTTCCTGTCCACCACCACCTCGTAGACGTACTCGGAGAACCACTCATCAGTCATGCACAGGTAATCTTTGTGGCCGTGGTCTTCACCCCATGAATTCTCTACTCTCCATTTCACAAATACACCATCCTGATCATCCTTCTCTGAGACAGCAGTGAAGGTCATGGCGTGGGTCATGAGTGACTCACCAAAAGCCAACCTCTCGGCTTTATTCATGTTCTTCAAGGAGACACCGAACACTAACTCATGGTCGTAGACATTCATGTCACTGAGGCCCAGCTTGCCATTGAAGTGTTTTCCAACATCACAGCCAAACCACACAGCCTCTCCATCTTTGATGGAGGCAGCAACCATCTTTTTCAAGAAGTCAATAGGCTGGTTGTTATACAGCGTTTTTCTCCCTCCAACCATATTGCTCAAGTAGTCTACTGTGTACAATTTATTGTACTTGTGCTGGGGCCGTGGGTCATTCACAAAACAAATCTTATCTTCCATATTGAAGAGTGGCTTCACATGTTCCTGGTAAAACTGCAAAGGGGTTATGGGGCCAATCTTGTGGTAGTTTTTGTCTTTGTCTCGATACTCCCAGGTGAAGGTCTCTGGTGGGTTACCCAAGCAGATGCACACCACGCGGAAGATCTCCTCCATCATGGCGTCTTGCGTAGATGAGATTTCCCCTTTGGTTGCTCCACTGTGTACCAGGTTCCGCAGCCGTATACAGAATTCTCTCATCTTGTGATTCAGAATATCATTCATTCTTCTGCTTGCCTCTGTCGTATGAGATTCAGGGAAGCATTTCTTAGGGACAACACCGTATTTTTCAACGATATTGACAAGCATATCCCATTGTCCACCATCATTTGTGGGGTTCATAAGCAAATACTGCACCAGTCTCCCATCTTCAGGCTCTTTTTTCTGGGCTGTATCCACAAAAGCATTTAAGAAGAAATAACAGCGTTCAACCTTGTCCCAAAAAAACAGGTAAGATTGACTAAACTCAAATTCTTCAATATTAAATTTTTTCATGAATGGAAGTCTCATAACATTCAAACAAGAAAAGATCCAGCATCGTCCAGAGCTCTTCTGGTTGGTAACTGGCTTGCCTTCCTGAGGCACAACGTGCTGGAACACATGCTGAGCACCCTGGACCGTGGCCCTCTACAGACAGATGTCCAGCAGATCATGGGTGGTCCCGACATTCTGGGCAAGTACGAACTGAGGGTCTGAATTTAGTTTCTGGATCAGAGCAGCTACCTTCTCCGAATTCAGTCCCGCGTTGTTCATGGCGCCCACGCTGCCTCGTGGGGAAACGTTAGTTTTCGGGGTCCACAGGTGAGCTCTTGGGTTACACTACAGCCCGCCGCCTAGGTGGCCGGACCTAGTTCTCCAATAACCAGTTTTTTTCCTTTTATCATTACAGACTCTACAACACTGGTTGCTACAATGTCACTTCTACTACACTTCTTATTTTAGACATCAGAAATGGTGAATACTACTTTTTAAAATCTCAGTCCTCTCTGGAAAGCAATATGACCTAAGTAAGACTTTTTAAAATTTCATATATTTTTGCTATTATAATATAATCAGATATTTCCCCCTTCCTTTTGTCTTTCCAAAATGCTCCAATAACCCTCCTTACTATCATTCAAATTATGTTCTCTCTTTTCATTAATTATTGTTCCATGCATATGTTTTATATGCATATATATTATGTTATAAAATCTAAAAGCCACCTGTGTTTTGTCAGAACTAAATACGGCTTTCAAGTTGAGTGGTTTTTCCTCTGATCTGCTCCACACACAAGATTCCAAGTTAAAAGGGAAGCATATCATTTATTTGAAAGTGTTCATGTTTTCATAGAAATTGTTGTAATGGTTGATACATTTACCTAATCTTTCCAGCAGGACACTCTTTGCAAGCACTGTTGTAAATACTTCTGAAGTTTCTCTTTCAAAACGCACAAAGGGAACTTTGCGAAACACAATTGTATTCGAATTCCAGGACTTTGTAATTATACATAAATTATTGTTCATCTGAAGTGCTGCCTAATCTCTAGTTGATAAGATTCTTAATAATTCTGCCTAATTTGTGGGTTTAGCACATTTTCTAATTTGTCTTGATTTAACACTCGGTGTAAGACAGAATGGATCTTTATCATCACATTAAAGGAAACTGTGTTTCGGTGTGCTGCTATAGTTCATGAGGTTTTCTTAAACTTTAGGAAGCAGGCTGCAGTTACTCGGAAAAAATGGAGAATTAATAGTTATTATAAATTTTATTTTATTGTCATAAAGCAACATCAATCCCCACACAGAAGGGCAAGATGATTTATGTATTACTTTATGGCTCTTTTGATTGAGTGAGGGTCAGGAGTCTTACAAAGGGTAATATGATTATTTAATAAATATATATTATCAAACGTGACTATCAAAATGCTGATGTGAAATCACTTTCATTCTGTTTGCGTTCAAGGTCATTTTCTCAATGACTTTTCTTACTCTGTGGTTAAATATGCATTACCTTTTCTTATCTTGCATACAACAATATTTTTCTGTTATATATAATTATATTGAGTTAAAAGATACATATGCATATAATATATATATAATATGTATATGCATACATGCTATAGCAAATTAATGAAGCAAGAGACCATAGATATAGAAAAGATTGAAAAGGGACATATGCATTTTGAGGGAGGAAAAGGGAGAAATGTAATTATATTATAATATAAAAAATTAAAATAAAAATAAATCTCCTGAGGTAGGGGCATGGCTCAGTGTTTAAAAGAACAAATGCTCTTGCTGAGGATCTGTGCATAATTCCCAGTACCCATGCTGTGTGTCTCACAACTGTCAGTAACTCCAAGGGATCCAACATCTGGCTTCTGTAGCCACCTGCACTCAAGTGTATATTCCCATGCCCATATACAAACACAAATATATAATTAAAAATAAAGACCATAAAAACAAGCTCCTAGGGGACAGAGACAAAAGTTTCCTTAGTATTGGCTTATTCATTTAGCATCTAGTCTCTCCTTTGTTCCTGTCACCCAGGGTGCATCAGCAAACACATGTGGATACAGTCCTTAGAGGAACTGACTTCTCTGAATATTTCTTAGATATTTATTCAGTCTTGATAATTCATTAGCAGTCATAAAAGGGGGAAGCAACCCTTTCTTTGGTATTTTCACAGACTTTGTTTAATATTTCTTTATTCTTGAAAAGTTCATACTTATATACCGTGAAACATGACCCATTTTCCCCTCCCAACTCTCTCACATTTGCCTCAATTTGTTCTACTTCCAACTTCATGTAATTTTCTTTTTCCAATAAAAAGTCATTTACCACCAACTGAATCCAGTCAGCGCTGCACATCTGTTGTCCACTGGGTCGTTGGGACCCTAGTAGTGGCCAAATCTTCAGCACGATGTTACTTTATCTAACAGCTACCAACTGCCGACAGCTCCTCAGTAAGAGGTGGATCCTGGAGATCATCTTCCTCCTTTGTTCTAGAATTTTGCCTGGCTCTATTTTCTGCAGATATTGTGCAGGTGGCCCCAGCTCTGCAGTTCCATTGTCTGTCAGGTTTACTTCCTGGGTTCTTCACATCTTCATTGTGCCCTGAAGCCTCTCTGCTTGCTGCTTGCTTCTGATCCTCTGTCTACAAGAATACAGCTGTTGGCAGGGGCTCTTTTTTTTTTTTTTTTGTAGCAGTTGGCTAGATGTTCCTGCAGGAAGCTCACAGCCTGCCTTCTCACGACAGCATGCCTGTTCTCCATCTTTGATTTGATGTTGCAGCCTAGGACTCCCCACTTTCGCCATCTTCCACCTGCAGAGATCACAGAGCTCTGCTCTCCTGCTTTCTGTTGGCGATAAATCCTAATGGAAAGGTGCACACAGCAAACCAACAAGTCTACCACCAGCTGACATTGTTAGTGGTCTCTTCACTAGGATCCCACGCAACGTCCTTCCAGCCCAGCTTGATAATTCATAGCCAGTTACCTCTCGTCAACCTCTCCTTCATATAACACAGAAACATCCATTTTGGACTTTGTTTCTTACCTGGAGTATAGAATGATCTGCAGCTTATAGAAACTCACTGAATCAGACAGGAAGGTGAGTGACACCAACAGACATATTCCTACCAGAAGCAGGATACAAGTGTACAATATCTAGAAAGCAGGTCAGTAACTAGAGTAATGAAGAATTAACGCCATTACAAATTCAGAAAATTATAGTTTTTATTCGTATATCTGCATAAAATTTTTATATTTATATTTTAGTGGAGTGATAATTAGAGCAAATTTTATTTTCAGTGGATTAATATGTGAAATGATTTTTTAAATAAAAGGAATATTAATAGTGCCTGGTGGTGGTGGAGGCGCACGCCTTTAATCCCAGCACTTTGAAAGCAGAGGCAGGCATGTCTCTGTGAGTTCAAGGCCAGCCTGGTCTACAAGAGCTAGTTCCAGGACAGGCTCCAAAGCTACAGTGAAACCCTGTCATGAACAAAAAAAGAAAAAAAGAAAGGAAGGAAGAAAGAAAGAAAGAGAAAAAAATATTAATTGTAGCCTGTATTGAAAGCTACCTGAAGCAGGTTCTCAATGATTTGTCACTTTGGCCACTGAATAAATAAAACTTCTGTCATAATAACATAATATGAGAGAAATACTCAGCCATTGTGTCAGATTAAAACCAACTGTGATAACACTTCTGCACAGAAATATATAGACTATTGTTGAGATTCTGGTTTGGGGATTAAGTTCTATCTTTGGTCTTCATCCAAACAAGTCATCAGGGAAACTTTGGTTTTGTTTTCTTTTCTGTTTTTCCATTTGTCTTGCTTTTTAGATATTTTTTAATTTTTATTTTTTGTTGTATGTCTGTGTGCTTTCATGCATGTATCTGCATGTGTGGAACTGACTCAAACCTAGAGACCTCAGCTCTGCAGAAACTTTGGATGTTTCCCAGCTCATTGTCTACTCAGTGTGTCTGTGGGACTCCACTGCAGGTGACAGAGTGTCCTTCCACTGTTTTCTTCTCTGTTTATCTCACAATAAATCATGGATTATTAATGACAATTATCAATAATAATAAATAGACCAAAGCTTTCAAACATAACTAATACAGGTAATAATTCATTTATGAATACAGAAAAATAATCTCTGATCCCATAAGATATTCAGAGATAGCTCAGAGAACTATGGGTACTTTAAAATATTTTAAATTAAATATAATTAAATTACTTCCCACTTTTACCTTTTCTCCCTCCATACTTTCCTGAACACTGCCACATGCTCACATTCAAATTCATGGTATCTATTTGTTTAATTGTACACATACACACACACACACACTGCTAAATATATTAATATCTCCTGCTTAGTCTAGTCTGCAAAAAGGGGTGTGTGTGTGTGTGTGTGTGTGTGTGTGTGTGCGCGCGCGTGCGCACACATGTGTGTGTGTGGTTTCAGTGCTGACCACTTAGTATCAGATAACTATTAAGGGAGGGGAAGAACAGGTCTTCCCTAGGAAAACTATTTCTCTTGTTTTCAGAATTTCTTTGCTGTCCCATAACTCTTTGTCTAGGATTAAAGTTCCGTGAGGTTTCCCTCATATTTTACGGTTGTGCTGGTTTAGTGTGTGCTTAGGCAGCCATGCTGATAAGATTTCATGGGTGTCACTTCTGTTAAATTTCTGGGAGACAAAAATCTCACTCAATGGTTCCATTTCTACCCAATTTTTGCCTTGTTTGTTGACATGTTCTTACTCTGCAATAAGCATACTTGGCTGTGATAATTCCTTTCTGTGCAGTGCTCACTCTAGCCATAAGAGCATTATTTGTAATTTCTGTGCAGTGCTCACTCTTGCCATAAGAGCATTGTTTGTAATGTACCCTGAGTGTATTGTGCTGTAATAGTATTTCTAACACTCAGATATGATTCCATGGCCAGATGGTTAAACTAGTTAAGTATGATTTTTTTCCACTCGTTTCTTGAAAAGCCCAGGCTTTTCATATCTAGGAACACCTAATGTCATTTTAAGTGCCTTCATCTATTGCTATCTCCATTTATTTTGTGTTGAGTGCTTTAGACTCTGTTTTATCAATAGGACTTATCTGTGTGGTAATGGTCAGGAATTCCTAGTTTCTATATTTCTACCTCAAGTAAAACACAATCCTTTCACAATTGTTTACTATAACTACATTACCATTCTTATACCTATGACTCAGGGACCATCATGGGAGACAAGAGTGTCAGAGACAAATTATAAGGAAGTCTACTGTGAAATGGTCTCTCCTAGATACGGCTGCATAAAGAATTCCAGAACAATAATGTATCAATAGACATACCAACATGAAAGGGGAAAATTCATTGGTGCCCTCTCCTATAGAAAGAACTATACAAAACTAACAAATTGTGGGAGAGGGAGAATTAATCTCTCTCAGGAATGATTCTCTTTATTGTTTATCTAATACCAAAGAGCCATCCCTGAAGCCATACAGACACACAAACAACAGAAACAGACTCAGCAGGTTGTAATATATATATATATACACATATATGTATACACAAAAATATATTTATATGTGTATACATATATTACAACCTGCTGAGTCTGTTTTTATATATTTTATATATAGATATATGTATATATATGTATACATATATGTGTGTGTGAGAGTGAGTGTGGGTATATTGTGTGTGTGTGTGTGTGTGTGTGTATGTACCAGGAATAATCAACAAAAAAAGGCTATAAATTTTAGAGTAGGGTTATAGGACAGGCTAGATAGAGGAAAGAGAAGAGAGAAATGATATGATTCTATTTTAATTAAAATGTCTTAATGTTTACGGGAAACTTTTTTCTTTAACATTTTCTATTATTGTTGCTACTGCCAAAAGCAACTAGTTGGCCTTATCAATGATTTAGAAGGAGATTGTGAGTGGAGGGGAAATTAAGCTATACATACTCATAGGAGAAATGTTACATGGTCCTCTGTGAATTATCACTTGGAGGAAGTCCAATACATCAAAGTGTGTGCCTTCTTTATGGCTTCTGATGATGTGCGCATAGCATCATCTCCCAGCTCATTGCAGGCAGTGTGGATTCCCCTTCTTTAGCATGAATTTCAGTGGGACCCAGAGAACATCATACATTCAAGTGTATGAAACTAATTTCACAGCATGAGCCTTGGTGGTATGTTAACACAAACCAAAAGGAAATGGCATATTAAATGCAAAAATGAACCTGTTCTCTAAAACCATTACTAGAACCATGAAATACACTTCACTCTAGGTGGGACTGCATTAGTCTTTCTAACCAAACTGAGACTGAAATATATTGAAAACCAGAGTCTTCTCTGATCCTAACCTGTTTCAAATGGTGGGACAGTCAGGAGGCCTTTCTGGAATAAGTAGCTCATGTGTCCAGGTTTTCAGGTTGGTGAGGGAAAAAATAAGACTCACCCATACAGCTCTACATAGCAAGAAGTTCCTGACAATGACCATGGCTTTGCTATTGGCTTACATATGAAGTGCATTGTCTGTGATGAATCTATAAGGGAAATTTCACTTGTAGGCTTGGTAACAGAATATGATTAACAAAACAGTTTTTCCTGAACCACAATTCTGTTTGTTGGAGACACCTCCACATGTTCACCTCTGCATTTCTTCACTATAGTGCTTTGTCTTGTATTTTAATGAATGTTGTATGATTTTTCTTCTGGGGACATAGCTTTAGGCTGTGTTACATATAGATCAAGCCTTGGCACATAGCACATGGCTAAAGGAAATACATTCTGGGGTATTTGCACAGACTGCACTGATGCATGTTGAAATTTGCAGAATGCTTCCCTGTCACTTTGCAACGGTTAACTTCAAAGAAAGCCTTAAGGAAATGTCAAATGAGGAAAATGTATCTATTTTATTCTTAGCTTCCATGACTCCATCAAAGAGACTCCATTCTCATTGTTAAATAAAATTTATGAATAATTCTAATTTAACGCCTATTGTAAGAACTGTCCCTTTCTATTATCACACCTAATGTCTTTTGCCTATCTTTTATTGTATTTCAGAGATAATGATATACCTCCATGAAGGGAACTTTTTACTATAGAAACATCGAAATGTTAAACAACCATAACACTTGCATTTCTGATGTGTGCTGTTGCTTACCAAAAGTAATAAAACTGTTCTCTTTTGAGTCATTTTGATAAGACAATCTCTGTGATGAATTCATAGGGAATTTCCAGCTGTCAGGTTGGTGACGGGATTGTGATTTACACTCAGTATCACAGTGTATGCCACTCATGCTTGATGGTCTGTAAAGTGTAGCATAGGAAGAGGAATTTAATGGGGCAAATTGAAAAATCACACAGAATGAAATACAGTGAAAAGGGAAAGTTTCAAACTTCATTCACTATTATAGCTGTATATTCCCTTAAGGGTCTGCTGACAGATATCAATGTCAAAAGGAATATGTGGACAATTGTATGGTACCAATAATCCAGAGGGACAGTACAGATGTAAGGTCAGAAGAACCCTTCCCTAAGCAATGCACTATAAAATGCTTCTCTACCTATGAAACACAAATTCTTCCATTCTCCACAGGTCCCCAAGATTTCCCTATTTATACAAAGGTGTGTATGAAAATCCGTTGGGTGTGAGGTGGGGAGATATCCCAGTAGTTAAGAGCACTAGATGAACTTGCACAGGACCTATGATTGATTCCCAACATCAATAGACAGTCAAGAGCCTCCTGTGACTCCAGGACCAAGGAAGGCATCTGGTTGTCTCTTATAGCATCCTTTGGCACTACAGTAATGCACATTTCCATAAATGCACAAATTAAATTTTGGTAAGTGATATTTACCCAGAAAATTGTCCATTTTCTTTAAGCTTTTCAATTTTATGGAGTATAGGTTTGCAAACTATGACCTGATGATTCTCTGCATTAGTCTGTTGATATGTCCCCCTTTTTATTTCTGATTTTTTTAATTTGGATATTCTCTCTCTGCCTTTTGGTTAGTTTAGATAAAGGTTTTCTTGAAGAACCAACTCTTTGTCTCATTTATTCTCTGCATTGTTTTCTTTGTTTTTATTTTGTTGATTTCAGCTCTCAGTTTGATTATTTCCTGACATCTAGTTTCCTGGGTGAGTTTAATGTCCTCCTTTTCACAGATGATAAATGGGCTGAGAAAGAAATAGGAGAAACATCCCCCTTCTCAATAGCCAGAAATAACATAAAATATCATGGAGTAACTCTAACCAAACAATTGGAAGACTTGTATGACAAGAACATTAAATCTTTGAGGAAAAAAATTGAAGAAAACACCAGAAAATGGAAAGATCTCCCATGCTTCTGGGTAGATAGAATTAACATACTAAAAATGTCAATTTGACCAAAAGCAATCTACAGATTCAATGCAATGCCCATCAAAATCCCAGCAAAATTCTTCACAGACATCAGAAGAACAATACTCAACTTCATATGGAAAAGCACCACACCCAGAATACCCAAAGCAATCCTGTACAATAAGAGAACTTCTGGAGGCATCACAATCTCTGACTTCAAACTCTACTACAGAGGTACAGTACTGAAAACAGCCAGGTATTGGAATAAAAACAGACCAATGGACCCAAATTGAAGACCCAGTTATCAATCCACACACCTTCAAACACCTGATTTTTGACAAAGAAGCAAAAAATATAAAATGAAAAAAGAAAGCATATTTAACAAATGGTGCTTTTATAACTGGATATCAACATGTAGAAGAAGGAAAATAGATCCATATCTATTGCTATGCACAAAACTCAAGTCCAAATGGATCAAAGACCTCAAAATAAAACCAGCCACTTTGAACCTCATAGAGGAGAAAGTGGGAAGTACACTTAAATGCATTGGCACAGGAGACCACTTCCTAAAATAACAGCAGTAGCACAGACTCTAAGAGAAACTATTAATAAATGGGACCTCCTGAACCTGAGAAGCTTCTGTAAAGAAAGGGCACAGTCAACAAGACAAAATGGCAGCCTACAAATTGGGAAAAGATCTTCACCCACTTCACATCAGACAGAGGACTGATCTACAAAATATACAAAGAACTCAAGAAATTGGTCATCAAAAGAATAAATAATCTAATGAAAATGGGAGTATACCTAAACATAGAACTTTCAAGAAAGGAATCTAAGATGGCTGAAAGACACTTTAAAAAATGGTCAACATCTTTAGTCATCAGAGAAATACAAATCAAAACAACTCTGAGATTCCATCTTACAGCTGTCAGAATGTCCAAGATCAAAAATACTGATGACAGCTGATGCTGGAGAGGACATGGGATAAAGGGAACACTCCTCTATTACTGGTGGGAGTTCAAAGTACAGCCACTTTGGAAATCAGTGTGGCAATTTCTCAGAAAACTGGGAAACAACCTTCCTCAAGACCCAGACACACCACTTTTGGGTATATATCCAAAGGATGCTCAATCATACAACAAGGACATGTGCTCAACTATGTCTATAGCAGCATTATTTGTTATAATCAGAACTTAAAAACAACCTAAATGCCCTTTGACCTGAGAATGGATAAAGAAGATGTGGTACATTTACACAATGGAGTACAACACAGTGGAAAAAAATGACATCTTGAAATTTGCAGGCAAATTGATTGATCTAGAAAACACCATACTGAGTGAGCTAACCCAGACCCAGAAAGACAAATATCACACGTACTCACTCATAAGTGGCTTTTAGACATAAAGCAAAGAAAAACAAGCCTACAGTTCACAACCCCAGAGAACCTAGACAACAAAGAGGACCCTAAGAGAGACATACATGGACCTAATCTACAAGGGAAGTAGAAAAAGACAAGTTCTCCTGAGTAAATTGGGAACATTGGGACCATGGGAGAGGGTAGATGGGGAATGGGGAGGAAGAGAGGGGATCAGAAAAAAATATGTAGCTCAGTAAAACATTACAAAATAAAACAGATCCTTAAAAGTAAAACCCTTGAATTAACATGGATATTCAGAAGTCATATTAGGCATGTTTCACCCCACTTGATCCCATTGCAACCTTTTACTGCCCAGTCTCTCTTCTCTTCACTTCTTCCAAGAAACACATCTTATCTGAGTCCTAGGTGAGCTTTTCACACTTTTATATATTAGTTTTACAAGCTTAAAGATTTGTGGAGAAAATGGGCATCATATAATCAATAATCACATAGTTTATGGTTAAGAATGAGGAAATATATACAAAAACACATTGCAGATAGTCAGTCCAGGCACAAGGGTGAGGGAGGACATTTTTGTGACAGTGAAATTCATGTTGAACTCATAGGAAAACATGGAATGAATGTCTCTCACCCCCCATTTTATCATGTTAGAAATAGCAGCATAATATTTACTAAATAGTTAAAAGACAAAATAAACACTTAACTTTCCATGTAATATACAAGGCTAAAATATTTTTAATAAATAGGATTTGTGAAGATTCTAGTTATTCTATCAAACATTTAATATACACTCCTGCTACAGTTAATTTAGAGTAGAATTTTGCAGTGTTCATGACTCCACCCACAGAAAACTTCTCCCTCTGCTAGGCTGGTTACAATGGTAGGAATATACATGGTGTGTCAAGATAGAAGCAACACATGTCTTGAAGTGTTCAACTGGGCTAATATATTTAGTTCTTTTAAAAGCAAAGAAAGTGTTATACTTGAACTTTCATTGAGAGAAACTCATCTTTGTCAACTGAAATCATTACACCAAAAGCCCAATATCATTTCCTACAAGACAGACAATCTTGACATCTTTGAAAAGGTTGTCTTGAAAGTTTTCCCACTGCCTGCTAACTCTCTTTAGCTAACAGCTTACTGGCACTGAAGGAGATTGAAGAGTTTTCTTTTCCCACATCTAAATATCTTTATTAGGTCATGTTGCCATATGTGGCTGCCATTTTTCTGAGCACAAATTCAGTGAGTTTATGTAATCTGTCTGGAGGGAAAAAAGTCATACTAATGAATGTCATTGCTCACACAATTGCAAAATTGATTTGAGGAATTTATCTAGAATATGTGAACATTTTGCTAGTATATGACAATGAAAAACACAGAAGAGGAGATAGTAAAAGGAGTTGTGATACCTTATTACCCACCCCAAATTGCACACATCTGCCCTGCTTGTCTTTGTGAGGATGGTGTCTGCCCCAGACTGAAGAGGTAAGGAGGACCTGGTGCTCTCCTTGTCAGAGCAAAACTTGGAGATCGTTTCTATTCTCTTTAAACCACAAAGACAGCTTGCATTCACTGTCTTTGTGGTTTAATTAGGAAAGATGTTCTTTGAATACATTTTGAAATTTTGATTTCTATTTCTAACTCTTCACTAATTATATAGTTTTCATTAGACTGTTGCATTTATCTGAGCTGGTCCCCCATTTTAAAGCTATACATATCACACACCTTTATATGTGCATCAATGGAATTAGTAATATAATACTCTTTGCAAACTCTTAAAACATATGTGAAGATGAGCATTTCACAAGAACATTTCTACATCCTACTGATACATGGCTTGTCACACTGGGATGAATCTATACATATAGGATTGCTATTATAGTAATATTAATAACACACAATCAGTCCCGTTTTAGAGAGAATGGTGCTATTCTCTCCAAAGTATATTTACTCTCCAAAACATGAACAATAGAGAGACTCTGATTGCACATGAATCATTTCAAATCCCATGACCACTGAGCATATGATGGGGAAACTCTATCAACCAATCATATCTAATAAAGGCATGGCTACCTGCAGCAGAGGAGGAAAAACTGGGAGAAATAAGGTGCGTGCTCTCTCTCTATGCAGTGCCCGCCGGACATATAGGAAGTCAGACCTCCCACTCTTGTAGCATGTGTTTTCCCCTTATAACCATTAAAGTATAGTTATTATTCTTCAGCTGGCCTAGTTATTCATCATACTGACCAAATTCTGACCAAATTCGATATACTTGGCACCCAACGTGGGGCTTTTAGAGCCTCTTGTGGCTCTGGCCAGCTGTTGCTGCACAGAGGGGCCACTAGGATCTCTGGTCATCCGCGGCCATGCTACATTCATTTGGGCATAGACTGCCCCAGCTCCCCCCAGCTGCCTGCACAGCTCCCCCTGGCCGCCACTAGCCAATTGTGCCCCCACCCTCCGTGGCATCCAGCCCAGCTCCGCTGCCACCACCACGGGCAAAGGCCATTCCTGTGCACTTTCCTGGTGCCACAAACCCTGCTGCACCCAGCGCGCTGCCGGAGTGGGAGACTATTGAACAGCCACAGACCTTCACAGAGCACACGGTCGGTGATTTATACTAAAAAACTTCTTGATTTTAATATATTTTTCAGCTTATTCCACCTAAATTCAGATCTAAACTAAGCACGTGAATTCAAGTGCACTGCAACACCTACTGGCAAGCAACGGTTATTGCAACTACTCCAATTGATTATACCACAGGTGAGATTTGATTAAAAAAATAAAAAAAAGAAAGGGGCAATATGTCAGGCAATCTAACCATCCGAGGTTTCAATAGCCTTTTTACTTACACCATGGGTGAGGCCTTACAAGATGCATATGATGTACCTCCTACACTGCTATTCCTGGGATTTGGGTTTGTCCTATATATTTTTTTTCTTAAAAATATGGTTTGACAATAGGAAAATGATGCAGTCTTTACAGACTGAATCCAGGCTTCTTAGAAAATAAATTGGAGATCTAAAGAAGGACACGACCAGCTTAACTAACAATTTTCAGTCAGCTGAGGCACTTTTACACACGATACAGACTGGTACCAAGAGCCTTAAAGAGGAGGTCATACATCTACAGGACAATACAAACACTTTAAATACCAAAACTCAATCAAATGAGCTGCTTTTAGAAATGGTCCAGAATGATACCAAACTTTTCAAAAAAGAGATTTCACATCTGATGGAGGATGTTAGGACTTTGCTTAACAGGACTCAGTCAAATGACATATATTTGGAAAAGGTACAGTCTGATAGTAATTCATTTAAAGAGATATTTAGCACTCTGGAGAAGGAAACAGCTGATTTGACACATAATAGTAATTCGTTTAAAGAGAGATTTAGCACTCTGAAGAAGGGAACAGCTGATTTGGCACATAATGGTAATTTATTTAGAGAGAGATTCAGTACTCTGGAGAAGGAAACAGCTGATTTGGCACATATAACTCAGTCCATGACAATGGGTGCTCAAATATTATTTGAAAGAATTTGAACTGTTGAATGTATTAATCAGACTCTGTTGAAGGGGTATGACAGATTGACTGATAGAATGTTTCTGCAAGAAGGTAATATGCATGCAATGAAGATTATGTCCAAGGATAAGACATCATCTCTAATGGACAGACTTCATGCCTTAGAATCCTCAATGAGGGCATTAGAGCAGAATACTGGACAGGTGATCCAGACTTTGCAAAAGGCAGTGATAAACAGATTTGAAAGGATTGAGGAAATTATCGACTTTGGTGAGTGACCAGGAGAAAAAGGTAAAAAGGCAAAATTTAACTTTGTCAGTACATAAAACTTCTCGGGATAGTTTCCCCAAAGTTCTACCTGCCTTTCTAGTAATAACATCAGAAAAAGTGTCAGGCTCTAAATTCCAGAAGGTTATCAAGGAATATACATGAGAGCCCATACATATGAGTGATTTAAAAGAAATTAAACAAGCAATTGTGACTTATGGACTACATTTGTCCTTTGTTAGAGAGAGGATCAAAACCTGGGCTTTCAGTAACAAAGCCATACCTCACAATAGGGCTCAGTTAATCTCAACTGCCCTAGAAAATGGACTGCAATTGCCCTGGATATGCTTTCTTAAAGAGGAAGCGAGGATTTTAGAGCAACAGGAAAGAGCAAAAGGAACTGAGATTTTCCTAGATCAAATTCTAGGTGATGGACTCTACTCTGATCCTCAGGATCAACCTCTTTATGATGACCACACCCTGTCTGTATGTACCACAGCAGCTTTAAATGCTTGGGACAGGGTACAGGAACCAGGACAGAGAGTAGGGTTAAACAGGGTCAGAGAGAACCCTTTAGTGACTTTTTGTTAAGACAACCAGGGCTGTACAAATAGGGATAACTGACCCAGAAGCTAGACGTGTAATAATTGAGTCTTTGGCTTATGAGAAAGCCGACATAGAGTACAAAAGGATCCTGGGGCCTTTGAAGATCAGATCAGCACCCATGGATGAATGGGTCTTGCATACAATGAATGTTGAGACACTTGACTATGGTACTGAAGTGTGGGTAGGAGAAGCAATCTCTAGTTGTAAGACATCAAAATACCAAGTGTTTTAATTGTGGTAGAATGGGATATATGAGAGGGGATTGTAGACAACGGATTTCCAGGAATAATGCATCTTCTGGGAATGACAGGAATAGGAGGACTCAGCCTTCAGGTTTATATAGGAGGTGTGGCAAAGGCCGACATTGGACTAATGAATGTAGGTCAACAAGAGATAGACAATGCAACCCGATACCATTGGGAAATGCTGTAAGGGGGGCCTCTCGCAGGTCCCCATGACAAATGTGGTCCAGTCATTTCTAGTTACTGCTGAGAACATGTCTTGTCAGGAAAATTAGAATATTCCATGCCTGCTATTGAAAGCAATAATGGTCTGAATGATGACATAAATGTGGATAATGAGTCAAGCACTCTGATGGGACAGAGGAAATGAATATTCTGGCACACCTCCATAAATGAACAAACATCAAAGCTAAATCTGATGGGACAGAGGAAATGAATATTCTGGCACACCTCCATAAATGAACAAACATCAAAGCTAAAAGTGTGTATAAACGGCATTTTTATTGAAGGCTTATTAGACACAGGTGAAGATGTAAGTATCATTACTCCAGAATCTTGGCATCTGAATTGGCCTCTTCAGGAGTTAGATGTTCAGTTCATGGGAATTGGAACCCTATCTTGGGTAAGACAAAGCACGAGATGGGTTGAATGCATAGGGCCAGAGGGGCAAATAGGAAAACTAAGGCCATATATAGCCAAAATTGTGGTGAATTTGTGGGGTTGTGACCTATTGCAACAATGAAATACCCAGATTAACATTCCTGCAGCCGCTAAAGTTTATGTTTCTGAGGAAAATATTACAAGATATTACAGACAACGAATACCAGCCATTCGGGCTGTACAAGAACAAAAAGCAATTGATACCCTTCAGATGTACCAACAGTCCTGCCTTTAAAATGGTTGACTGAGAAGCCAATATGGGTTAAGCAATGACATTTAGCTGAGGAAAAGTTGCAGGCTTTACAACAGCTGGTACAAGAGCAATTAGATGCTCGACATATAGAAGAATCTACCAGCCCTTGGAATTCTCCTGTATTTGTTGTTAAGAAAAAATCTGGAAAATGAAGAATGGTGACAGATCTTAGAGTTATCAACAAGGCTATTCAACCTATGGGCCCCCTGCAATCTGGAATTCCTCTGCCCTCTCTGCTACCAAAGGGATGGCCTCTCATAGTTATTGATTTAAAGGATTGTTTTTCACTATACCTTTACAAGAAAAAGATAGAGAAAAGTTTGCCCTCACAGTGCCTACTTATAATAATTCTCAGCCTACTAGGAGGTACCAGTGGACTATGATCAATAGCCCCACCCTGTGTCAATATTTTGTAAGTCACCTATTGGAAATAATACGTAAGCAATTTCCTCAGTCTATAATTTACCATTACATGGATGATATTTTGCTATCTGATTTAAACATGGATACTTTAGAAAGAATGTTTGAAGAAATAAAGATAGTTTTACCTAAATGAGGATTGCAGCTTGCTCCTGAAAAAAGTACAGAGAGGAGATTCTGTCAATTACCTATGTTATAAAATAGGTTTACAGAAAATTAGGACACAAAAGGCACAAATTAGGAGAGACCGGTTATGGACTCTTAATGACTTTCAAAGATGGTTAGGAGACATCTCCAGCCTACAACCGGCTGTTGGAATAACACCTGATCTAATAATTCATTTAAACAAAACTTTAGATGGTGATAAAGACTTGAATAGTCCCAGAGAATTGACAGCTGAAACAGAAAAGGAACTGACAATGGTTGAGGAAAATTACAGGAGGCACATGTGGATAGGGTGAATCCAGAGCTTAGTTCTATTCTCATCATATTTCCTTCCAGAATTTCTCCTACAGGAATTTTAATGCAGAGAGATGATATTATCTTAGAATGGATCCTTTTACCACATAAACCAAGTAAAAAATTAAAAACTTATGTGGAAAATGTCTTTGAATTAATTATAAAAGGTAAATTGAGGCTTTGTAAACTAGCAGGCATAGACCCAACAGAAATTATAGTGCCTTTCACTACTGATAAGATAAGAAAGTTATGGGAAGACAATGAAGCATAGAAAAGATCTTGTGCTAATTTTTTGGGAGAAATTTATAGCAACTATCCCAAAAGCGATAGGCTTAACCTTATAAAGAGAACTTCTTGGATTCTTCCTCAAATCGTACATGATGCTTCAATAACTGGAGCCCACACATTTTATACTGATGTAAATAAATCAGGGAAGGCAGGTTACAAATAAGATGAATTGAGTAAGATGAATTGAGTAAGCCCTTATAATTCTGTCCAGAAGGCAGAATTATATGCCATTCTCATGGTACTAAGGGATTTTAAAGAACCTCTTAATATAGTTACTGACTCGTAATATGCAGAAAGTTTTATCTTGCATATTGAAACTGCTGAATTTATACCAGATGATACAGAACTGACTTCATTGTTTATCCAGTACAAGACATGATCAGAAATAGGCTTTGCCCTATGTATATAACACACATCAGATCCCATACAGGTCTGACAGGTCCTCTAGCACAAGGTAATGCAGAAATTGATCAATTATTGATTGAAAGTGTGCTGCAGGCCTCTGAATTTCATTAAAAACATCATGTCAATAGCAAAGGTTTAAAGAAAGAGTTTTATTATAACGTGGCAACAAGCTAAGGAGATTATAAAGAGATGCCCTACTTGTTCTTTCTATAACAAACTCCACTACCTACAGGGACTAACCCAAAGGGTACTCAAAGGAATGAAATTTGCAGAATTTGGCAAATTAAAATATGTACACCACACCATTGACACTTATTCAGGTTTTCAGTGGGCAACTGCTTTAAGCTCAGAGAAAGCTGATTCAGTAATCACACATTTATTAGAAGTCATAGCCATCATGGGTATACCTGCACAAATAAAGACAGATAATGGTCCAGCTTATGTCTCTAGGAAAATGAAACAGTTTTTCACTTATTATAATATTAAGTGTGTTACAGGTATACCACACAATCCTAGAGGTCAAGCAATTATAGAAAGATCAAATTGGACTATAAAGGATATGTTAAACAGGCAGAAAGGGGTGGAAAATGCCCCCAGAAACAGATTACATAATGCTTTATTAACCTTAAAATTTCTGAGAAAGGGACAACAGCAGCATAAAGACCTGCTAAATTAAATCAACCGGTTTATTTCAAGGTTGTGCTGACCTCGCAATGGAAGCCAGGAGATGTGGTGTGTTGGGTAAGGGGTTTTGCTCTTGTTTCCACAGGAGAAGAAAAATTGTGGATACCATCAAAATTAATAAAGGTTTGGTTTGAAGAGGAGAAACCTCTTGGAAAGGAAAAATGACAGCTCATCCCCAATGATGATAATCATATAGGTGGTAAGAAAAGCATCTAGGATGAGGGCAGGGTTCTATTCTTATCTCTGCAGGAAAACACTCATCTTCAAAAAATTCAAGGGACACTACATGTTTGAATACTGACAGATGGAAACAATTTACAGCCCAATAAGGATCAGCAAGAAAATCAAATAGGTTCTATAAGTGAAAATACTCAAAACATACTTTTAGAGATACATGAATGTACTTATATTTATAAATATATAGAGCTGGTTTTGGAGTTGGACTCTGGCTCAGTCCCTCTCTACTTCCAACCCTGTTTTTAAGAGACAACCCAGAGTTTCTGTCTCATGTCAAGAGCCATGATATGGGACAGAAGGAAAACATAATTTATAAAACTTCTTTGCCTTTCTTCATATCTATTTCTGTCTTTATCATACCTTTCATTGAATATATATGTATGTCTATAGAAATAGTGCTTAAGTTTTCCATAATAAACAATAAATTTTCCTACAGTAATCTTTGAAGTTTCCAGGAAGAAGATGGGGCCCCACAACAACAACTCCACCTGGTTAATATGATGTCATGATGCTGATAGCGCTACTACAAGACCTGTTTTGAGTACCAGCTGCATGAGACAGTTCCAACTTGGTTAGCTAAAATGGTGCACGTCTTTTACAACATTCTGTCCAGACCTCTGCAAAATACTCAGAGACTATTTACAATTTTATCAGGCCAAATGTTATCTTGGGATTTAACCATCATTTACTTTCACAGGATCCCCTAGAAAGAACATCACCCCCATGACAGCTGGAAGCAACTTTAGAGGATGACGTCCCCTCTCCCAGTGAAGTTTGTCCTCAGGCTTAGGGACATCATTTAGGGGTTGATTATAATTGGTTTGTGGTTGAGGGATAGGGGAGGAATTTTATAGGCTCAGGGAACTTTTCAGAAAAAAACGAGGGATAATTGGATGATGGGATGATAGATTGGTATTGATTCTTGCATATTGATACAAAGTTAAATTTTATTTAATATTGTATGCATGAATGCTTCTACCTCTGTTTAAAGCATTGCTTATGTATTGATAAATATGTTTACCATATTGCAGTGTACATTACTACCTGTGATCAAGATACTTATACATTGTTTACATTTGAAGGCCATTGTCCTCATTTATTGCACAGTTGTTTATTGTCTTAATCTTTATGTTAGATAGGTATTGAGAATTATAGATCAATAGTCATCTATTTTGTCATATTTATAGTTAGACTAATTAGGTTCTTTAGATACATAGAGATTATATTCAGTATAGATAGATAATCTTCAACCTCTTCAAAGAGCTGTAGAAAATGACCTTTAATCTAACTTAAAGTTCTGTGGTAGTGAGAAACAATCACTCCTGGCAACACCGATCTATTCCCAAGAGAATGTTGAGCACCAAAGACACGCCACCTGGAGCCTTTCTTCTTGGCAGAACTGGCCTTTGGGCAAAGAAATGCCCATATCTCAATCACTGACAGAGATACAGAGTATCCATAAAAGGATAAAACAGGACTGTCATACCTTGCCAAGACAAGGTAAGATAGTTTTGAGAAGTTTCTTGCCTTTGAAAATTGTATGTCAGCTACGTTAGGCCTTAGGCAAAGTTGGTTGCTATAATATTGCAAATGAGACTTTTGGTGATTGGCCAGGTAGTCAGTTGTGTCTGTCATTTGTTGCACATTTTGGAAGTTTCTAGATTGTACTTCCTGTCCATTCAAGTAATATTGTTTCCCTTCTCAGATCTTTGATGGAGTTGAAGATTAGATAATTGTAGTTACCTTCCTCATGATTTAGCCAAGCTTAATTTCAAGGCACTATTTAGACTCCTTGAAATAGAATGTTTGGTAAAACTTTTGTTATGCATGCCTTGCTTGATATTGTTTATTGTTTGTAATTTTATATTTGGTATCTGTTCCTATTGTATATAGTTGTATTGGGTTTGTATCGATCTTGTTTAGACAAAAGGGGGAGATGATGGGGAAACTCTATCAACCAATCACATCTAATTAAGGCATGGCTACCTGCAGTGGAGGAGGAAAAACTGGGAGAATTAAGGTTTGCACTCTCTCTCTCTACGTGGTACCCGCCGGACATATAGGAAGTCAGACCTCCCACTCTTGTAGCTCGAGTTTTCCCCTTATAACCATTAAAGTATAGTTGTTATTCTTTAGCTGGCCTAGGTATTCATCGTACCGACCAAATTCGATACACGCATATTTTTCTCAAGAGATTTTGTACAAATTTATTCTTATTCATATTCTGGTGTCCATGCCATTTTATAGGTTTGATCTACTTTTCAGTTATGCATATGTGCAAGAACATGAGTATGTGAGAGTGCCTACAGAGGTTAGAACAAGACATCAGATCCCCTAGAACTGGAGTTGTAGGTGTTTGTGAGCTTCCAGACGTGAGTACTAGGAACTGAATTAAAGTCCTTTGCAAGAGTAGGAAGCATTCTTCACCATAAACCATATTTCTAGTCCCAGGTTTATGCTTTAAAACTATGTTATTTATTTATTTGTTCGACCATTCATTCATTCATTCTTTCACTATCTTTTGTTTTGACATGTGTGTGCAACAGGACTTCAAGCAACCCTGGTTGTCCTTGAAATCCCTAAATAGTGTATAATGACTTTGAATACCTCACTCTTCTTCTTCTTTCACCCAAGGACTAGATTTACAAGTGAAAAGCACTGTACCAAATAAAGCATTCTTAAAAATTAATTCTTACATACTGGTTTAATTTTGGACAGGAAGTAAGCACAAAAGTTAGACACACAGAAAGACTCACAAATACAGGTATGCAAACTTCAAGGCAGGAAGTAAGGCAATGTCAGGCAGGTGTTAATGGTTAATGATAAAGTGGAAATATTGATAATTAACCTGTCACAGTGACCCCCGTGCTGAGAAGTAAGATAATTAATGTCTCTAAACCATTTAAAATATTACCAAAAGACAAGACAAACTCTGAGGTTGACATTTAATTTCAAAACATGGGTTAAAAAAATGAGTTTGACTTTGACAGGGTCAAGCTGGTTTTGTGATATTGTCTTAGTTCTTGGTGTTTTATGAACTATTATATAGCATTTATATATTTGTATATAAAAGTAATAATAAAAATATTTTTAATTAAAATTCTGTAAGTGAAAATACAATTTATTTACATCTTGTCTCATGTAAGTTTTCTATAATCAATTTTCATATTTCTTTAATCAGCTCCAAGGGATTTAAAGGAATTCTTTCCTACTTTGTTCTACAATTCATTGCTGGGGTGACCAGGAAGAACAAAAAAGGGGGAGGTAGAGGAGGAGAAGAGAAGAAGAAAGAAGAGAAGGAGAAGAAAAGAAGAGGGAGAAGAGGACAATTGGAATTTTAGAATTAATATGGTAAATTATTTTATTGTGCAGGAAGGAAAGTTCTAAAGAGGTTACTACTTGTGTGAATTTTCATCTACAATTTAGGATAACTTTCTTGTAATTGGTAGTAAGATAAAACTAGGAACAAGAAAGGAAACTGTTTTTATCCCTCACCAAACCTAAGTAGAATATTCTCATATAAGGAAATAGATAGTTGGGGAAGCTTACAGAAGGTACTGTTCATGCACACCTAATGACATGTTAATGACCTGGATCCTAAACGTGACTAATGTCATTAGTAGAAACCAATGCACACCTGATGGCATGTCAGTGACCTGGATTATAAACATGACTAATGTCATTAGTAGAAAAGGAAAGATTAAAGAGATGCACCACTGCAAACCACCCATCCTGAATGGGGAATCCTGTCATTCTCAGTTTTTGAGACCTATAAAAACGATGTCCGTTAACACCTCCCTGCTATATTCACAATAGACATGTTGACATTCAAAATGCACAGAGCTTTCTACTCTTGACAAAGAAGTAAGTTAGCCATCCAGGAGGCGAGTGTACTTGCTAAAGGAAGCTTAGCTTCAGCCATCTAGGGAATGGGTTTGTGTGATAAAGGAGCCTCATGTCCAGACATCCAGAAGGTGAGTGTATAAAACTTCTGATTAATATCTGAATCATGTTACAGTGTATTTTAGTGGGCATCAGAATTACCATAACACATTTTTAAAATTTCCTTATTTGGTATTGAAAGTGTTATGAATATGGAATTCCTTTACATCTACTGCAGAGTGCTATTTGTACTAGTGTTCTTGTAATTATTAAACCAGCAATATAAATCCATTGATATGTTGTCTTTCTGTAAAAAATGTGTTAGGGACTTAGTTAGGAAGAGTTAAACACATTTCCTCTTTAGTTTAAAGCCTGTAATTTTAATAAAAGAGATATTGCCATTATCAAGCAAAAAATCAATAATTAGGTAAATGTAATTGAAAAATACTTATTATTTTGCTCTCCCAATAGATTCTTTAATAATGATTAGAAAGCTCCGTATTCTGGGATTTAAGTTTCTCTCTTGAAAAATACCAAGCTGCACCTAACACAAACCATCAAAGACATTAAACACAAAAAAGATAATATGGCTTTAGGGTCAGTGACCAAATCAGTTGTAATTGTAAGAGGGCATTCTGCAGGGGCAGAGCTGAAAGAATATTCCAACTTTGCACAGAAAAATTCATTTCAGAATACAAAGAAAGGACATTTACATGAATCAGAAAAAAATCCCATTTCTTCCATGAAAGGTTAGAGGTTCATAAATATTCTCTCTAGGTATAGAGGAGACATCTTATTGCTAGGCATATTTTAAATATAATGTTTCAGCACCTACCACAGTCTGGCCTCAAACTCATGTGTCATCTGCTTTAACCTCTCTGGCCACATGCAAGAGTAGGCATGACATAACATGCTTGGCAGTGTTGTATGTTTTGTTCTTGAGTGATGTTTTTGTGTTTTGTTTTGTTTATAAATTGTGCACATCACTTAATGGGCATCCATTGCTTCTGTGAAAGCTTGTGACAAATATCCTTTGTTCCAAGATTGACACCAAGAACCAAGTGTCAAGAAAAAAGTCCTCACTGACCAGTGAACATGGAAGATAGTTAAAAAATATTTCAATTATGTGTCAGGATGGCTACCTGCAATATTTAAGGTTATGGTAAAAGGAGAAGCAATTCATTTTCCTGAGGATAAAGAGAAAAATAGAATAGGAAAATTTCTACAGCAATAAGTCTGCAAATTTTAACTTATACAATGAATGCTTTCAAATTGGCCTAACCATGAGACTATCCAAGAACAGAAGTTGACTTATTATGCTTGACACAGTAAGAGCTTTACAGTATTGATCATGTCTTTTGTTTCACGTAATAAGCACTGACATAGGTGCTGCTGTCTAAAGTACGGAGAAGCTTAGAAGGTCTTTCCATGTCTTGAAGGCTTGAACTAGGACCTGGGCACAGCACAAAGCCTTTGCTCTTGACCTCTTCACAAAAATGCCTCTGGTGTAGAAGCAAGGAGTGTCTCAGACCATAACCTTTCAAAACCCAGAGGCCCATCGAACACATGCAAAGTCTCTGTCGGAGAAGGCAGAATAGAACCACAGGAAGAGAAAAGAAAGGGGTGGCAGAGACAATAATCTAGGATAGGAGATGGGAAAGGACCTGCAAGGACATCAGGGGAAAGGATGGCTTCTGGAACAGGATTACTACCACATGTTCAGGAGGAAGAAAGATAGAATGCAAAGAGGGAATATGTATGGAATTAAATCATCCACAGGTGGTGAGTGCTCAGTGCCCATACGTGATGGTATGGAATTCCTTATCAGAACAAAGGTAAAAGCAGGGCAGTGATTGTCAAGAAGCCACACCCTCAGGATTGCCTTATTGTTACTGCATATGCCAGTTTGTCTATCTGTCTATCTATTCTATCTATCTATCATCTATCATCTATCTATCTATCTATCTATCTATCTATCTATCTATCTATCTATCTATCATCTGTCTGTCTGTCTGTCTATCATCCTTTATCAATCTATTATTCACATTTGACATGTAATGGTTTAGTTATCAAAGATCAGAGGACAGCTTTGTGATATTGGTTCTTTCCTTCCACTATGTGGGTATCAGAAGTTGAAATTGGGTTGCCAGGCTTGATAGCAAGCACCTTTTCCTGTTGATCCATCTCACTGCCCATATTCCCAGGTTTATAGCAAATAAGGACTTGATCTCTATTCTGTATATTTATTTCTATTTGTTTGAGTCAGTGTCACATGTGTAGTTCAGTGTAGTTTTGACCTCATGATTCTTCTGCTTCAGTCTCTGGAGTACTGAGGTTTTAGGTTAGTTCATCATGACTGGTTTTGTGAACAGTTTAAACATATGTATATACCTCATAAATCTTGACAAAAGCTCAATGTATTCAATACAGATTTTTCTGAATGTGGATGTTAATTGGCAGGCAAATAAGACACAGGAAATATTTCACCGCTGATTCATACAGACCACAGGAAGAATCTAATTCTACCATTTTAGTGAGTCATTCTAATTGTTTTGCAGATGTTTTCTTATCAATATTAACATTATTTTCATGGCATTTACCAAGAAACAAATTAAGCATATGTTTAAAGGGTAAAGAGAGGCTAAGTGGCTGATTTGTGGAACTAGAAATAGAAGCTGAGTATCTATCATTGGCTCTGTGTGTGGAATTGCATCTGGCAAACTGTCTGTGACATTTGAGAGCCCAGAGAGTTGATGCATTTGTCTACCAAAAAACAGTGAGCTCAAAGTAGAAAGGAAATTAAGATGGTATTTTCAAGGTAGTCAGTTTTTCTCTTCATTTACAGAAAAGATTTCCCACTATGTTTTGAATTGTCACTGTACAACTTAAGATTTCCTTCAGAAATGATTCAGACTAATGTAATGAAAAATATATGTCATAACGTTATATCATCAAATCCAGTAAGCCAGTGTCAACTGCAGAGTCTTCTCTGTACCCATAAAGTAAGTCTTCAGCTACTGGGTAGATAGAGATACATTGTTTTTCTACCTTCTCTCTTCTTTGTTTACTTCACATAGATTTTTAGATTCCATGTCTGCTTGAATTTCTTTCTTCTCCATTTCCATCCTTCCTGTGCCTGACTTATGCTGAGCTGCCAGAGTGTCTAGAACACCTGAAAGCAGTGTATATAAACAGAACCATCTAAGATGAATACATGATTATGTATTAACAACTGAGGGGATAGTGTTGTCTTTAACAGTTCCATAGTGATGTGAGCATAGCAAGCCTGGGCTGGAAAGCATCCAGGATGAGATGTAGAAGTGTTACATCTGCGATCCCTCTCTCTAATTTATTTTGCTTACTTTTTGAATTATAATATGATTATATAGTTTCCCTCTTCCCTTTACTCAATAGAACTCCACACAAAGAACTAAAGGCAAATAAGGAATTCTGAGAGTAGGAGAAATAGTATTTCCCAGGGAAGGGCACACCAATGGTTATTCAGTTCCAAATGGTCACCCGTGAAATATACATAGAAGTAATGTACAGATTGAGCAGGTTGTACTGCTGTAATTAAGAATATACAAACAGCAATTAATGAAGCCTTCTTATCTATGTGCCAGCAATTAACGAACAGGGAAAAACAGAGCAGGTGACACAAGAGACGTAATGTATTCTGGGGATCCACACGTTCTGAATTATGAGCTAGGAAAAGAGCCATGAATACCAGCCTGAGTCTGACATTAATTCTAAAACCACGGTAGGCCTGTAGGGAGAAAGCAAAGCTGGAAGGAACAAAGGTTAGTGAGGGAAGAGTAGAACCCCCAGAAAAAAACATAAGGCCTTTAAACACAAACTGGAAAAGATGTGGGCAGACCAAGTCACCAAGCTTTTTCTGAGCATTTCTAACTTTAATGTGATTATTCCTTTAAGGAGAATTGTACTAACAGCCATGAAACTCAGCTCAGAACTGATGAAATAGAAAACACAGGGGCTACAGATCTGGCTATGACCAACACTGAGAACGTAAGTGGAGATTGGTACTGTGGCTTGTGTTGCAGGAGCATGGGCCCCATACCCTGGTTTCAGTTTCCTGAAGTCCTGCTCATGGCGTTCGTCTCACTTCCGTTAACCCGCTATGTTTTGGAGATCCTGCCCATATCCAGGACACAGCCGCCTGTGAACTCAGCTGCCTCTGCATTTCCATGCACTCAGTCGCTGGAGCTCCATGCTTCTGTGGGGAAAGCATGTTTTCTCGCTGCTCTGTGATCTTGCAGAGTCAAGAAAAGACAGTCATTTAAAGCTATGTTTCCACACTGTAAAATTATAAGGAGAAAGTTCAAGATAATGCATTGAATATTTTTTTTAAATGCCATTTTATTTGCACTTTGTATCCAAGTGAATCACTCATATGGTGTTTCCCTAAGCAGCATCATTTTCACACTGGGAAGCACAAGCAAATGTATACACACACAGACACACACACACACACATATATATAGAGAGAAAACCACATATACATAGACTCAGTCCCCCTCAAACAACTCCACACATACCACAAGCATATCTACACACACCTACACATGCCACACATATCATATTGACAGACAAATGTATACAAAGCATATACATACCATACACATATATACTCACACATATAGATCAAACACACATAGCACACAAACACACACAAACATATAAGGACACACATGTATAAACACCACACACACATATACACTATACACACACATCACACACATGCCACAAATATACATACACACACAAAACCACTCCCATATATACATATATAACACACACATATACTATATATATAAAACACATACATACACACAAATATGAGTGTATACCTGTCAAAAATATAGTTCATTTTTTATACTAGGAAAAGGGTATTAGTTTAAAATATATTTTGGATTATAATTAAAATGGCCTCATTCTCCAAAAATACTTCTGAATCCAGTCATGAAGACACAAACCTTGTAATCCTACCAATAAGGAAGCTGGGGCAAGAGGCTTTGATTTGCAGGGCAACTTGAGATACATAGTGAGACCATGTCTCAAACAACAGGAAACAAACTAAAAACTCTTTGCTATTTTGTAGGTGCCTCTCTGGCCCTGTCCATTTTCTCCCACCTCACTTCAAAAACTGCACCCCACATTTCTCTCACATTCCAAAGAACTCACCAGCTAAGGAAATACGTGACTTCTCCCTGCAGCTGATGTCCTTGGAATCGCTGGTGGCAGGGCTTAGGTGAGGTGAGATGAAATGCTAACACATCTGGCAGTTCTAGACGCAAATTAGCTCGGTGGCCATTTCCGACACCCCATTAAACACCATTTAATTCGCGCGGAGGTTCTACAAGGCTCAACAGCCATTTCTCATGCGACATTTGAAGCTGAGGATAAAATAAAACTGCCCGAGCTAGAAGACATTCATTTCTGTGTGTTCACTTAGCTGCTTCTTCGAGTATGATTTTCATATTGGAGACGTTATTTGAAACCAGTTGAAAATCAGACATCCTATCTGTGAGAGACTAATAGGTCACCCATCCAAACAGGCCCGCCTGTGGAAAGCCTGCCCCACAGCCCTCGTTCAGCTCTGGAGATGTGCTCTGACTGCAATGCCTTGGAAATTTCTATTTTCTCTCTCACAGGGATCTGGCTTGGCTGTTTTTCTAGAGGGAATGTAATGACTGCAAACCAATTATTTTTTCTCTTATCTCAAATTAATCCACAATACCTCTGCATTGGTACACTATTTCTAAGAAATATTAAAAAATAAAAGCATTTCTTAGGCAGGCAAGGTCACCTCTCCTAAGCTCTGGCCCAGTTTCTGTACACAATGGTCGACTGGCATATATAGGAATTTAAGGACTCTCTTCTTCCTTTACCTTTTTTTTTGGAGTGGGAGGAGTGGGGGGAGAGCACATATCTGGCTGTCCCCACTCACATCTTCAAATTTCTATTCATGCTTTGCAGAAACTGAGACTTTGCCTCATTTAATAATGCTGTAAAATTTCACTGGAAGAAACATTCACATTAGAAAGAAAGTTTATAGGTCAGAGTTCTAGCATGTCAGAGTTTCAAGAGCCTGTTGGTAGAATATAACATCTGTCCAGATTTTCGATGCTGTGAAATCCCCTTGTGGAAGAAAGAGAGGAGGAAAGAGAGAAAGAAGAAGGAAGGGAAAGAGGGAGGGACAAAAAATTACAGTAGAATATGAGAGATATTACATCTTCAATTCTTTCGTAACTGCCAAGCAATGTTCATGAAGCAGAGCATCAGTACATGGAGCATACTCCCAGGCCCCCAGGTCCCTAGACTGCTGCTCCAGGGAACAATTCTCCAACATCTGTACTTAGGGAGACACATAAAACCATGAAAAGGGTAAACGTTATATGTCACGGAAAGTTTCTTTTCTGGTCCTGTAATTTTTGTATTCTACAGGCTGCCCGTACCTGTACAGACAGCATTCTCTTAGACTTAGGAGACACACACACACACACACACACACACACACACACACACACACAGAGAGAGAGAGAGAGAGAGAGAGAGAGAGAGAGAGAGAGAGAGAGAGGACAGACAGAGACACAGAGAGTCGGTAAGAGATTTTCATATGCTTTATTCTATGTGTGACATTTTCCACTGAGATCTTAACTTGGCCTATTTGGTTTTTAATTTTCAGCACTATTTCAATTTGAGTTTTTTTAGTAATGCTCTTTGTCATATTCTATTTTTACATCTTAGATTAACTTCCTCATGCCATTCAGCTTTGGACTTTTGTTCTCTTGAACTATGCCCAAATTCTCTTTGAGCTGTTTACGCTGTTATATTGTCTGCATGAGCAAACACCATCCAAGTGTTAGCATGCCTCTTGCTGATTGATTTTCTCCTCTGTTGCCTTCGGGTGTGGCTGTCCTCTTCTCATTGTCCTACTGGTGGCAGCTCAGACAAAAGGGTTTGTGAAAGTGAGGTCAGGAGGCCTATAGGGGCAGGAGGTGCAGGGCCTACCTGGTAGCACTGGAAATAGAGATTCCATAGTAGTGGGTGGTTTATATGGAGGGAAAGAGTGGGCCTAGTCTGAAGTGCACGTTTGGAATATCCCAGAGGAGCTAGGCAGCAGGAAAACACATTTCAAGAGGAGAGAGAATTGAAGGGTGGAAAACAACAAGGAGGAAGTCAGTGTGAGACAGGAAGGACTGAAAGGCAAAGGTGATTCTCCATTTTCACACAGAACTGGGAGTTTGAACAGTTTCCCCAAGGGCTGATTACAAGGGATTCCTACCTAACATCTGGAGATCGGATACATATGTGTATGTAAGTATATACATGTAATATATGTGCAGGCACACACACATATTTCAAAAATACGTCATAAATAAGTAATAAAGACAAACCCCTGGACTTTGCCGAGTGCACACTTCTAGGGGTAGCAGCATGGGCTGCAAGATGCCTTGCTCCACATGAGATTGTTCACTGTCACTGTTTCAGAGAAATGTTCTCTCAATGACTATGAACTTGGTTTGTGGTTTGAGACAAAGACTCTGCTATTGGATAAACCTATCAGAGATTCTCATTCATCACTGCTGGATAATGCATTCCTTTTGACTTTGAGATGAAAAACACCAGCACTTTACCTTTGAGATACAGAGTCAATGAAAGCTTAAAAAATATGGGACAAAGTGATGCTTAAATAAATTTAAGCGGGATAAGAGTATTAAGCAAAAAGGCATGGGGTGCCCTGAAATTCACAGTTGCTGCCTTGAGGATAGAAAGGAAAGTCTCAAAGACTCTTTTTATAAAGCAAGAAATACCAGGCATTATAAATATTTATAGTAAGGAAATTGATAAGAATTCTAAAGTTATGAACTAAATCAAGAGAAAAAATAAAATGAATATGGCAGATTTTATTTGGGGAATAAAATGTTCAAACATACTTCATGCTATTGGACAAAGAAAGTTGTACATCTATTTTCATGAAGTCCGTTCTATGCTATACTATTCCACTAGACAGTGAACTAAGTATAATTCCCCCATGGCATGAGGAAAGATGTGGGTGTTCTTCATGCATAAAGTACCCTTTCTATAAAATAGCTCATTCGAGATGGTTAATATCAGTTTTAGATGATTAATACAAAGCATGATATAATAAGAGGCCTTTTAAGATAGAAATAGGGAAGCAAGAGTGGAAATAGAAATGTTTATTTTCTTTGCCGGTGTCTTTAGCATCTTTTACATACAAAACACATGCACACACATACACATATACACACCGAGCTCACAGAACACCCTCCTGACTGTGTGTCACTGATCTGTGATGATGGAGCTCAGAGGGACCATGTTGATTTTGTGTCACTTTGGTCTGTGGACTATGGTTCTGGATTCTGAATAACAAGGAGGAAGAAAGTTGAATGCAAGCATTGACCACTTGGATATTTTATCACAAATCATGAGCAAATTTACTGTTCAGCATTTGTGTGTGTGTGTGTGTGTGTGTGTATGTGTTTGGTCAAAGAACAAAGTATGTGACCCCTATTACACATTACTCTGCTACTATGTTAGTTTACTTACTGGCTTCATGAGGTTTTTTTCCCCACATTAGACAAAGATTTCAGAGAGGGCTTGGGGAAATCTTTTCATATTATTTGTTCCCTGTATAGGTTTGTGCTCAAGACTCTGGAAAACTGTGAAAAATACATGTGTATTGTACTAAAATGTAAGTTTTATCCTGAAGAAATGGAATGCTTGCTAGCATTTCTGCTGAGTCTCATAATAACAGTACACAGAATAGGCCATTGCTTTCTGGTTCTTTGTTCTATACTGAAGAAAGTCCCTCCTGAGCAGAAAGCTCAGGAGACTTGGGAGCTCATAAAACTCACAAGTCAAAGAAAGGGCCATGCCATGGTCTTGTGAGCAGCATACAGGGAGTAAGAAATTTCTGAAGAATAGGAAAACTCAGTGGAGATTCCCCAGTGTTGGTGAGGAAACACTGCCTGTTGTGAGTCATTACCCATGCTGGGTTGGGCTTTTTGAATCTGCCCAGCCTACAAATTCTCCTATGCACAAATCCTGCCCTATGGTTGTGGAAGCAACCTAGATATAATCACTGATTCCCCAAGCTGAATTTAAACAGAATCATTTCTTTTCCCTGCCCTTGTCCTGTCTTACTGGAGTGAATTGGAAAAGATTCCCCAGGAAACATGATGTTCCAGCACCATCTAGCACACTTAAATTATTTGCACTAACAATAGCCTGGTTATTATGTCAATCCTATCCCTACCTACTTATTTTCCTGCTGCTACTGATGAGATAAAATTGGTGGCTAAGTCAGTGTTCTACTGTTGTGAAAAGACACCAAATCCATGGCAACTCTTATAAAGGAAAGTATTTAATTGGAATTTGATTACAGTTTCAGAGGATTAGCCCATTGTCATCATGGAGGAGAGCATGGTGGCCTGAAGGCAGGCATGGTTCTGGAGAAGCAGCTGAGAGTTCTACATCCAGAACCAAAAGCAGCAGGAAGAGAGAGAGAGTGAGACACTGGGGCTAACTCCGGCTTCTGAAATCCCAAAGCTCATCCCCAGTGACACACTTCCTCTATGAGCCCATGGGGGGCATTCTCATTCAAACCACCACATTCTACTCATTGGAGCCCACAGGCTAGTAGCCATGTCTTAATGCAAAAACACACTCAGTACAACTTCAAGTCTCCATAGTCTGCTATAGTCTCAACACTGCTTAAAAGTCCAGTTTGTCCTGATGGCATTGGGAGTGCCTGTGTCACACAATATACCCCTTTGTCCAATAAGCTTTCCTCACAAATGTTTATTGCATTGCAATGAGTCATTAGTCTGGATCACGGCCTCTGGTTTCTGGTACCCTATCATCCCTGGATCCTCAATGAAACTCCTTTCAAATATCTTGTGGCACCGCAAGTCATGGAGATCCAGAGTCATCAAGATCTGGATGTTATCGTCCCACAGGACCAGTCCCTTTACGAGCCACAGCCGGTCCTAGATGGGGTAGATGTTAGTGATCACCAACCCCAGGCCTGGCTGTGGGCATGGATGGTAGTTAAGCTGGTCAGTCCAGGCCACTGGGGAGGCCCTACTCAGGCAAGGGGTGGAGCTAACTCCTCTATGCCTATGCCATCAGGGTTAGTTCTCCCTTACCCAGAGCCAATACAAATGAATAGGTGTTGGAGAGGCAGGAAAGATGAAAGAGAAAAGAAGTTCTTAGTTTTTTGATTTTTTTTTGTTTCTTTTTTAAAATTTCTTTTTCTTTTTGTTTGTTTGCTTATTTTGTTTTGATTTTTTTAAAATTTTTCTTTTGGGTAGATGCTGCCGGGATGAGGGGAGGATGCAGAAGTGTTGGAGGGAGGTCGCTTGTTCTTCCCAGGCTCCTGGGTAGCTTAGACCCAAAATAATTACACAGAAACTGTATCCTTTAAATCACTGCTTGGCCCATTAGCTCTAGCTTATTATTGGCTAACTCTTACATCTTAATTTAACCTATTTCTATTAATCTGTGCATCACCATGAGGTCGTGGCCTACCAGCAAAGTTTCAGCATGTCAGTCTCAGGTGGCGGAACCATGGCTTCTCCTTGACTCCGCCTTCCTCTCCCATGCTATAGGCCAAACCAGTTTTCTTTATTCATTTACCAATAAAATCCACACACAGACCTCCTACGCCATGGAGGGACTGAGAGGTGAGTAGAATTGGGGTTAATGATGTGAAATTCCCAAAGATTCAATCAAGAAATTATGTTAAAGAACAAAACATAACAACAGCAACAAATGAACAAACAAAACTAAAATTTCAGGTCTCTTCTGAGATTTAAGACATTCTTAATTGTAACCCCTTGTAAAATCAAGATTAAAAATTCAGATTACATACTTCCAACATACAATGGTACAGAAAGTGAAAGGAAAGAGAGTATAGCAAGGAAATACTGGACTAAAACAAGACTGAAATCCAAATGGCCAGACTCCAAAGTCTGCATCTCCATGTCTGATGGCAAAATGCTTTTCAGATAGCCAACTCCTTCCAGCTCTTTTGACTACAATACAACACACTTCTTTCTCTTGGGCTGGTTCCACTCCCTCTTAGCAACTTTCTTTGGCAGGTGTCCCAAGGCTCTGGCATCTCCAACATCTTGGAGTTTCCAACAAAATACAGGCTTCCCTTTCACAAAGTGGCCTCTCTGAACCACTAAGTAGGGTCATCACTGACACATACGTGGCCTCAGTAGCTTTCTTTAGTTTCTATATCCCCAGTCTTATATCCTTGACTCTAAAGCCAGAACCATGAAGCCAAAAATATCAGGTTCTTCTGCTTGCTGGGGCTGGATCATGACACCCTCATTCAAATACATTTTCATCAGCTTTCTCTTTTCTATGGTTTCCTCCACTGCCTATGTCTTTCTTTAATCCCTTTTCACTATTCTTTAATTCCTTTTCACAAGTTGGAAGCTTAACTGGGTGGGGTCCTTCCCTGAAGTTACCACTCCTTTTACTCTATTTAGCATCAGGTTTTTCTTTAAATTTTTATATTTTTGAGCACTGGGCTTAGCTTATTACATTTCCTTATGCTCCCTATCTTCTCCAAGTGTACATTTTGAATTTTTACTTGCTCAGCTTGATCCTTTTCATTCTAGATGTGTAAGAGTGACCACTAATAACAGTATGACACAGTTAATACCAGTCAATCTCCTTTGACAAAGTTATTCACCCAAAACTCTTCAATTTAGCCTCAGACAGATTTTGAGGACCAAGGGAGAAAGCCAAAATAACACAAGGATGCTCTCTAGGCCACTTACTAGTATTATCCTCTGCAACATCTTGAACAGGACCATCATTATCTACATTGCTCCCAGCATCACTGTCTTCCATGCTCCCACTAATATGGCTCATTAAACCCCCCTCCAAAACAAATTCAACTGCTTTCTTAATCCAGAGTCCCAAAGTCCACGTTCTGCAACAAGAAGCATGGTCAGGCTATTATAGGAATACCCAGATTCCTGGTACCAACTGGAGTTTCAAAATCCCCAACCAGGCCTAGTGCCTAGCTCTTTCTTTCTGGAGCCTATGGAACTGGGTGTAACTCCCAGCTACTTCCCCAGGACCATGTCTGCCTGAACGTTGCCATGCTTCCTACCAAGGTGACAATGGACTGAACCTCTGCATCTGTAAGCAATCCTCAACTAAATGCTCTCTCTCTCTCTTTTTTTTTTATAAGAGTTGCTTTGGTGTCTTTTGGTATGGTGTCTTTTCACAGCAATAGAATAGCAACTTAGACAGTGGGTGTAACAATAGAAATGAATTCCGTGGTCCTAGAAAGAAACAAGACAAAATTTAGAAATCATTTGGGAAAAATCAAAGAGTTTAAGATCTCCCCAGAGATCCCAGAGTGAATCTGTCCCTTTCCTCTTCCAAGGGTGAGTTTCCTCCAGAGATTCCCAAGGCAGACTTGCTCCTTGCCTCTTTTGTGCTGTTGGCAGTCCTTGGCTCTAGCTGAAGTTTTTCTGTCTTCCAATCTCCCAGTCTCTCTTGCTTCTTCTTCATATTGCCTTTACCCTGTGCATGAGTCAAATCTCTCTCTCTCTCTCCTCTCTCACATTCTATCCCCTGCCCTGATAATTTTGTATGTGTGTATGTGCAGGGGTGCTCACATGCCATGGCTTACTTGTGTAGGTCAGGAAACAACTCTTTAGAGGGGTGCTTCCCTTTCAACATTGTGGGTCCACAGATAGAACTCAAATCATCAAGCATGAAGGTTCTTTCATCTACAGTTATCTTATAGGCCTTCTGCTTCTTTATCATGAAGACATTTGTGAGGGATTTAAATCACTCTCAGTGTCATCCAGGATAACTCATCATCTTAAAATTCTTAATTATTACTTGAATAAATATATTTAAAGCTAACTGTGGCATATTGTTTTGGCACATGTTTCAGGCAAATGTGTATATTATTAAGGCAGTTTTAATTGAAGAGTGTATAATTGGTAACATAATTGTTAATATGTAGAAATCCATGCAATCACATTTTACATTAATTAGGAAAGAAAAAGGTAGCTGTCTTTATAACTGTACAATTTTACCCTCAAAAGAACTTTGTGACTGGCATTAGTGTCTATGTTTAAGCAACATTTAATTACTGAAACAGAAATAGATATATTAGAGTATAAACTATTAGGATGGCAGTTGGTGAGAAATGTTACATAGATTGATGATAGATGTAGAAAGATAGATAGATGGACAGACAGACAGATGATAAGTAGATAGAACTACTATGTCCTCCTATTCCTAAGTTCAGGCCTTGTTCCCTTTCCAAATACTGATAGTTCACAATATCTTGAAGAAGGAACATAGAGTTTATAATTTTAAGTAATTATTTAAAAACATTTCCAATATTGTGTACTAACTGGAGATAAATCAGAAACCCATACAGATTTGTAAAAAATTAATATTTTAGTGCCATAAATGAATGTTAAATGATAGAATTATAAAAGTAGCTTGGTTGATGACCTTGATAACTGCAAACAATCTATGTTTCTAAGAGACATACTAAGGACATAGCAGGAAACCTTGACAGTTTTTTTAAATAAAAGTACAAGGAAACAGAAACATTTCTTGAATATTCAGAAATGCTCCAGGTCAATCAAAACACAATTTAAAGTAAGCCAGGCAACTGCTTGTTACACCTATGGTCACTTCAGTGGATTCTCGCTGAGGTTGTTTGCACTCAGGGGGCACCCACTAAGTTACATAGGCTTGTTTCTATAAACTAAATGTCTAAAATTACTGACTCTGACAGCTGAAATTTAAAATCCAAATTCCTTATATTACTAGTGAAATTCACAGGTGAAAGTAACTACATCACTAATGTTGACAAAATTCTTTCCTGACTTGGAGATGTGGCTTAGCAGACAATGTATCTTGCTTGCAGGGGATCTGAATTCTTTTCCTAGCACCCACAGTGAGTGGCTCACAACCTTCTTCTGGCCTCCATGGACACCTTTATTTATGTCACACAGACACACAGACACACAAACATTCACATATACCCATAAACACATACCACATAAACAAACAGCACACACATATACAGACATACTCACATATGCACACAAACAACCATACATGCATACCACATGCTCACATGCACACATACACACCAGACACACAGAGACACAAACACACACACATGCACACACACCCACAAATGCACATATACCCATACACATATATCACATGCTCACACATGCACACACAGCACACACAGACACACTCACACATGCACACAAACATCCGTACATGTATATCACATGCTCACATGCACACATACACACCAGACACATATACACACAAATACACACCACACACACACATATACAAATAAAAATAAATCTTTAAAGGAATCCTCTTTTTTTAAATATCAACCCACATCAAGCTTTTTTGTTTTGTTTTTCGTTTTTTGATTTTTTCTTTTTTTTTCATTTCTCTTCAGCTCCACATTTTTCTTTGCTCCCCTCCCTGCCTCTCCCCTTCCCTTCTACCTTCTCCCAAGGTCCCCATTCTCCCAATTTACTCAGGAGATCTTGCCTTTTTCTACTTCCCATGTAGATTAGATCTATTTATGTCTCTATTAGGGTCTTCATTATTGTCTAGGTTCTCTGGAATTGTGATTTGTGGGCTGGTTTTTTTTTTGCTTTATGTTTAAAAACCACTTATGAGTGAGTACATGTGATAATTGTCTTTCTGGGTCTGGGTTACCTCAATAAAAATGGGAGCGGGAGCAGATCATGCTTTTTTTTAAAAAAAAAATCTTTCCCCATTTATTTCCTCTTTCCTACTCATCCATCCCTTATTTCTATTTTTTTTATTTTTTGCTTTTTCAATGAAGTACATCAGTAAGTGATGTAAGATCTGTCTCTTTTTGCTAAAGAAAAAAAACAGGAGTACATTTTAGCAGCACTGATTAACACGTGTCTTGTTGATCATTCATGATTTTGAGCCAGTCTATATATTTGAAATGTATTTTATTATTTATTTACTTGTATGTGCATGTGTAAGCAACATACATGCATATGGAAAATGTGAAAAGAAATAATTCTCATAATTCCATAATTTCATTATTATGTGATATTGAAAGTGGCCCATTCTACTCAAATTGTGAAAAATACAGTCTAGTTAAGGCATATTTATTTACTTATTCATTTATAGCTTTATTTTATTTTATTTTATTAAAACAAACTATCTTTTTTCATTTTACACACCAATCCCAGTTCCCACTCCCTCTCCTCCTCCCATTCCCTCCCCCATCCCACCCTGCATCCACTCTTCATAGAGGGTAAGGCACATTGCTTTGGGGAAGGTCCAAGGCCCTCCCTACTATATCTAGGCTGAGCAAGGTATCCATCCAAAGAGAATAAGTTCTCAAAAAGCCAGTACAAGCAGTAGTGTTAAATCCTGGTGCCACTACCAGTGGTCCCACAGTCTGCCCCAGCCATACAACTATCACCCACATTCAGAGGGACTAATTTTTCCTCTTCTGGTTTTTCCCTGTTTGGTTGGAGTTGATGAGCTCCCATTAGCTCAGGTAGACTGTTTCAGTGGGTGACCCCATCATGGTCTTGACTTTTTTGCTCATGGATTATTTATTTTTACTCAACAAGCATTGATCAAAAGTCTCACATAGTCAGGAAAATGCATGGAGGATATAATACTGAAAAGTTAGTCTTTATTCTTGTAATTTAAAAAACAATCAATATTTTTATTGTTAACATAACTTCACTACACACTTACTATATATTAATAGGGAGAGTTTATGCACCATGCCCTTTACTACTGAAAAGTGCAGAGTGTGAATGACAAGTAGATTAGTGGCTACATAATCCAATCCAGAAACATTAAATGCTAGGAGGGATTGAAGAGTAAGAGGTTAAGATTTCTGTTATGCATTAATTTTATGAAGCTACAAATGGTCTTAAAAGGGAGGTTCATGGATTTTTATTTACATTTATTTAGTACAGAGGAATTATTTTTATGACATTGAAATAATGACCTTTGGGGGGACTCTGTTTTCCACTATGGGTACTCTAAGTAATATTTCTATATTTGGAATTTTTACCTTCTTCCTCTAACATTTCACACATGGGGTTCATTCATTTGCCCTCTCATGAGAGAAGCACTCCTTTTAGTTTCCTAGGTTTTCTGGAATGGAATTTCTCATAAATATCCTTTTCTTAAATCTCTAATAATTTGTAACTTCTTAACTCTCCTGTGTTCAGTCCATGTGTTTGAGTGATGACTACGTAAGGTTCTACTAAGAAGAAACCATGACAAGCTGACACTCAAAAGCTGTGTGGGCCCACAGAGCAGCAACGATGCTGGTTCTGGGGTGCATAGAGCTGGGGAGATGGGGAACAAGGACCATGGAGTAATGAACCCAGGAAGACTGAAATGAAAGCAGCTCTCCATTTCTCTCAAGACACAGAGGTGGAGGGGATTGTTTGTCCTGTGTTATGTCAGAAGAGGTTTTCTGCCACCATTGATGTGGACTTGATAAATACATGAAAGACACGTACAATGGGAAGATTGCAGACTTCTAACATATTTAGAATGAGGAGGAAGTCTAGATGAGGGAGCAATGCTGGGAAAGACACAGTACTTCAGTATATTCGGCTTGCCTTGGGCATCACAAGTTATTAAACTGTGATTTACCCTCTATGGTCTGGAGTTTTCATAGGAAAGAGTTTGGAAGTCAGGAGGTAATAGGAATGTCAGTGTGTTCCAATATATATTTTTCTTTTATCACTCTGGTATCTTCTTCTCTAGTGAACCCTCCTTTCTCAAGGGAAATCTATTGAATAAAGCCTATACAACCTAACTACCAAAGTGTGAAGAAGACATGATCAACTAAACTACCTATTTCCCTGGCTATAATGATTGTTGTAGGCATGCCAGTAATTTATAATCTTCTCTGACAATTTCTGTTAAAACAAGCCAAGAAAATTATCATTATTTCCTGTTCCTATGATGGAGTGTGTGTGAAGTGAATGGCTGGGACTTTTCTTTTACTTTGTAGAGAGACTATGAGAATATCTATTATGTCTGTGAATAAAGGACAGAGGCCAAGTATACTTTGGTATTTTTATTTGTCAAGTTTTGATTGCTTAAGCCATTACTAAGAAAATACTTATGTAAAGCATACAGATTAATGAGTTAATTACCTCAAAATCTAATAATGAATATGATTGTAATTGCTTACCATTGTTGGGGTTTTAGCAAGTTTCAAGTGTCTAATGTGTATGGTTTTCACATGTTCTAAAATGCCAACAATTCAAAGTAGATAAATGGTAGAGTAACTTTAACAAATGACACAAAACCAAAATTCACATTTACTTTTCTATGAAGAATTACAGGCATAAACCTCCATCAGGTAAGAAAAAAATAGTGCCGACATCACTGTGAACACAGATGAACTCCCAATTTGACGAATTCTAAACTTCCACAAATGTAAGTAGCTCACCAGTAATTTCAGTAATAATTTACATAGTGGAATTAGTTGCTCACAACTTGAAATGAGGGGGTGTCTAAGGCAGACTGTCAACTCCCCTGAGAGAACGAGTATCTCTACAATGAGAGAGCATTACCTCTGAAATGCCAAGTCAAAATTCCCTTGTTGAGTAAAGTTCTTTTCTATAGTAGTATACGATAGAGGCCATTTTCATATTTATTTTTCTGTGTATTACACTTTGGCCATTTAATCAGATTAGCTTTACTGTAAAGCCTCTTATAACAGACACTTCCAGCCTTGATTCAGAAAGCAAAATGTATTCTTTGCTAGTTAGCTTGCTTTAAATGACACCCAACAACAAGAAACCATCAAAATTAACCACTTTCTTCACATGAATATGTAACTAACAATCATTTTCACTATAAGAAATAAAGCATTGTTTTCTATGGTGGGTGAACATCCCAAAGTTTGAATTCTTTATTCCTTTCCAAAGACATGCAGCCTTACACTCAATATTTCTGATCCTTGCCTATTAAAAGTTGCTAAAATACACCAGAGACCAAAACTACTAGAATGATTTGAAAACTGCCAAAATCATATTTACATCCACTTGGAAACTCAGAATGCCAACTTATTGACAGCTAGAAGTTTTGCATATGCAATCACAACAAGACAACGTCATAACAGAGTAGAGTGGGTACTAAAGCTCAGTAATGGATTTTTATACGTAAAGGAGATAGTATATAATGCCTTTAGACATGGAAGAGAGTCCCCATGGAGCCACAGGCATGAACTGGAGTGGTACTCCTCCAGGTCAGGGAGTGGTACTACCCTAAGGCCACAAACGCTAGGAGGAAACTGGGAGGGATCATGTCCCGAACCTTCAGACAGACCTGAGCTGACATCCTGTCTCCAGATCTCTGAGGCAACTAAGTTCTGCCATGCTAAGCTGCCTGGTCAGTGACACTGTCCCCAGTAGCTCTAGGGACTCAAGAGGATGATCCATAGTATGTCGTAAAGGCTACGTCAGAGTTACATATAATAACGGGCTGGTCAAAAGTCATCCCAGGAATGGCAAATCACCAGAAATAAGGTTAGAACGTTGTGAGGAAATATTACTAAAATATCCCTACTGCATCTTGGGCTCAGGATGTATGTGAGGCAAAACTTAGCACCTATTCATCTATGGGCAGTACAGGAATCCATTAAGGATAGTGACCCGAAGCATTCCATTACATTATGAAATACCGTATCCCCTACACGGTACTGTGTTCACTGAGGCAAGAAGATGGAATGATTACCTTAGAGAGATTTACAGTCACATATTTTCAGACTTGAACTGAAGTGGGTTTACTTTTTAATTTACTAGAGTCTTCTCTACAACAAGGTTCTTTGACATTTAGTTCTTTTATCGTTTACTTCATTTATAGACTCCTTTTAACAAACATAAAACTGCTTGTTCCAAAAGTAAATATCCACATGCATCCTTTCTTATCATGTAGGGCAGTTAGAAACATTGGATGATAATCTTTAACAGGGGCTTCTGCATTCAGAGAATGATAAATTAAAATTCAGATTTAATATTCAAACCTAGATGTACTTTCCAATTATCTTAAAAAATAAAAATCAATGGAATAAAATCCTTTCTACTTCCTAAGCCCATTTCAGCTGTGAGATAGTAATTTTTCACAACACTTTTCTTCTCCATTATTATGTTACTGCAGCTCAGGTGAGCACTCAAATTCTCCAAACTTCTAGTTAAGAGTCTATGTGCATTTTCTTTGTGTATTCTTTGATTCGTGTACAATTTTCCTGTAACATGAAAATTACCTCATTCTGTAGGTCACGGATCATTTTGCTCTTTCTTTCCACTTCAGTCTTCAAAAAATTAATCTGAAAAAAAATAGAATAGTATGCATACACATTCTCAATATATTACCATGTTTTTTTTTTACTTTATATCATTTTGAGGTATCCTGAAATTATTACAGTTTTAATATAAACGTTGAAAAAGAAAGGATCAAAGTCTTTATTAACAAAACCTTAATTTCCTAGATCTTTATTCAATTTGATATATATATATATATATATATTGTTCATTACATTAAAGCTTGTGTAAGTTTTCAAAGACACAATTTTATATTAGTGAAATGTATTCATGTTCTTTTTAATACCAGCCAATCTACATTTGTTTTCAATTAATTATGGAACTGATTAACTCGGGGCTACTGATATCAAAAAGTTAATCAAGGTGGTAAAGATCACAGTAACTGATATAACTCCAAATATAGTGAATTAAATAATTTTGGTTCTTTTGAAGAGAAGCAGAAGGCCAGCATTCAGTTCCACCATCTACATCCATCCTTTCATGGCAGCTTCCATTAAGACTATTTTCCAGGTAGCATGCATGAGAAATCCACAACCCAGTAAAAGTTATCCCAGATTTTGACTCTAAACTATAGAAACATCTATTGTCTTTTCTGTGGTGTTGCAGCTAAGGCACCCAGAGAGAACCAGCTGTTCTGTAGCTTACGTGGGTAGAAGGTGTTGTTGACACCATTTTAGGTGTAGAAAGTCAAATGACGTGTTCAAATGATTAGCAAGAAGAGAATAGCAGATTTCAGAGAGATGGAATGAAGCCAGCATACACAGGTATCTGAGTCATATAGGTAGAGAGTATAAGAATGATTCCAGATGGAGTCTCTGTTGTCTTCAAGAGCAGAAACTGCTGTATTACTTTCTAGAAGACTCATAGCACCTGACTCCTGATCTTTGCTTTCCATAAAGGGCTGCTGGAGTCTTATGTTACCTGTAAGCACCCTGTCCTTAGACAACTCATGGATAAAATACTTTATCTGTCACTGAAAACTCAAGCCAAACCATCTGATAGTGATGGCATATATAAAACAGAAAACGCTTAAGAACTACCAGGTCTATTGTTTCAATCATTAATTCTCAAGGTAAATTTAAACTATGGAGATGCTTATGACAAGGAAATACCACTTTTCACAATCACTGTCCCATTACATGGGGGAATTCAAGACCTTTGGTAATCCAAAATAATTACCTGTAGTGGCATGATGCTATTTAAAGTTTATATATCTGCAGAACCAGGGCATGCTTTCTGATAGACGAATTTCATAGCTACTTCTATACATAAGTATTTTATTGGTAACAAAACTTTAAATTGTGAAATAGTTGAAGCAATCTTAGTTTCATACATAATCTATTCTGATGCCAAACCTTCATTTATTGATAAATCCAATATGCTTGTATTGCTAATATTCATATTTATTAGAATATACTGAAATAGATTTCAGCATCAGGCCTGTAATTCTTTAAACAATCCACACAGCCATATGAGAATATGAAACTCAAATATATTCAGAATATTTTAAAATATTAGCATTTTGAGATCACTGGCTTAGAATCCCAGTAGGATTTAACTTCCCTGCAGAAATAAGTATTCCTGGTATTGACTTCAATAACGGCTTTCAGAGACAAGAATACCAAGTATTTGCTATGGGTAAAGCATGGAAGAAAGGTGCTTCTTATGCTTGATGAGGCTAGAAGCTTTGAGGCAGGTCTTGGTTTAGAATTATGTCTGATCCAGGACAAGATGAGCTTTAAAATTAACAGGAGTCATGAAATGCATCCAAACACCATTAATATCTTTAATTATCATCGTCACACGTGCTAGCCTGTTATCCTTGCTGTCTTCTAGGCTTTGGCAAGGCAGACCCAAAGCTGAATGATTTCTCACTGCAACATCCATGCAGAGATAAAAACAAATCTTTCTGTCTTCATAAAATGTGTGTTGGAACATGACCATTTCAAGGGGTAGCTACTGCTCGCATAATACAAATTTTTAGAAATATATTCTCTTTCACATTTGATGACTTAATAAACAAGTTTGTTATTTATTTCACAGAATTTTATTTTGGATCTGGAAAAAAACTTTACTTACTGTAACTTTTTTTAAGAAGAATTGTACAATCTTTCATTTGGGTAAAAAGGTCACAATTCAGAATTCAATCAAGGTCACCACAAAAGTATCTTTTCTTTAAATATGAAATGGTATAACGATATTTGTAGACTCAAATCCAATTCTCCATCAGAATGAGAGCAAAGCAATTACAAAAACCTTACTTCCTTGCCACAACCTTAATTACTGTAGAAGTATTAGAAGGCAAAATAATTAGTGATTGATTTGCAACAGTGGACTTGCCCAACACACATATACATTCAATGTTTATCATAGGATGTTTAGGCAGAAAGAAAAATCCCAAGCTGTTCTGTTCGAGGTTCATCAATCTACTCTTACATTGTCTCCCCAAATGAGTACAAAGTAAATCTTCACTCACTTAAAGGATTAAAAGTATGCATTGTGTGTTTGTTCCAGATTTTCTTTATTGGTCTGTTTATGAACACCAGGATACTTGCATGGGCTTCTTTGACAGGCCTTCAGGGAAGACCACAGTGAAGGAAACTTTTTGACATAAGGATTTCGTTTTCTTAGCATGCTTTCTGGGATGTTAATCTTCATTTCCAGCTTGATTAGATTTAGATAATCCAGGGGAAACACTCGTAAACCTATCTGTAAAGTGTAGGAGGTCCTTCTGTATTTGTGTTGCTTTCATTGGTTGAATAAAGAAACTGCCTTGGCCTTTTGATAGGGTGGAACTTAGATAGGTGGAGAAAAGAGAACTGAATGCTGGGAGAAAGAAGGCAGGCAGAGAGCCACCTCCATGGAATCATCAGAGTCAGACATGCTGAATCTTTCCCGGTAAGCCATGACCTCATGGTAAACATAGATTAATAGAAATGGGTTAGATCAAGATGTGAGAGTTGGCCAAGAAGAGGCTAGATATAATGGGCCAGGCAGTAATTTAATTAATACGATTTCTCTGTGGTTATTTTGGGTGTAAGCTAGCTGGGCAGCGGGATGCTGCCCACTTGCCTTTTACTACAGTAAAGGAGTTTCCAGAGAGGTTTAATTGAGAAGGCAAGAGCCAACCTGAAGGTGGGTTGCACCACCCCAAGGGCTAGATGACTAAAGAAAAAATAAAACACAAATAACTGAGAAGTGCTTAAAGAAATATTCAACTCCTTAGTTTTCAGGGAAATGAAAATCAAAATTATTCTGAGATTTTTTATTATACCTGTCAGAATGGCCAAGACCAAAAAAGATTGACAGCTAATGACGGCAAGGTGTAGAGTAAGAGACATGCATTATTAGGGAAGTGCAAACTTGCACACCCATTATGGCAATCAGTACAGTGGTTCCTCAGGAAGATGGAAACTGATCTAATTCAAGGCTGAGAAATATCACTTTTGGGAATATACCCAAAGGACTCTACATCCTACAACAGAGACAGTTGCTCATCATTGTTTATTTCTGTTCTATTAATCATAGCCAGAAATTAGAAACAGCCTAGTTGTCCCTCAGTGGAAGAACTGATGAGGAAAATGTGGTACATTTATACAACAGACTATTACTTAACTGTTAAAAATTGAAATCATGAAATTCTCAGATAAATGAATGGAGCTGGAAAAAATCATTTTGAGTAAAACAACCTAGATCTCAAATGACAATATGGTATAGATTCACTTATACATGAATGCTAGCTGTTAAGTCCACAAGCAGGCTACAATTCACATAACCAGGGTTAGGTATAGAGTTAGGAACTGGTGTGTCGGGGTAGAGGAAGGTTGTCCTATCTTAGGAAAGGCAGATAGAATAAATAGTTATGGATGGATATTGTGGGTGTGGGCACTGGAACAATAGGACCAAACAGGGAAAAAGAGGAAGGAGGTCACTGAAGGAAAGAACTTGGTGAGGCCAGCAAAAACTAGGGGTCATTTGAGGGGTCATATGGAAACCTAGTCCAGCAGAAGCTTTATAAAACACATGTGAAGGTGATCTAAATGGAATGACCAAGTAATGGGGTAATGGGGAAAAGAAACCCCAACTGAATATCTCTCATCACCAAATGAAGCCTCCAGTTCCAGGATTGGGTCACATCTAATCTAAGTCTTGGTCAAAGGGACCGCATAGGAACTCCAGCCCTATTACTGAAGAAAACACCCACACAAATCACTAAATATGGAGAAGTTGAACTGGTGCCTGTATAAAGCAGTATAAAGTGCTCATACTCGAAGTTACTCTGCACACTTCCAAAGGAGAAAGGTAAACATTAATCCAGCTACAGCACCTTAGATAAGCAATGGTGTCCTCCCTGCGAGATGTGCTAGCACAGTAGCGGCACAAAGCTTTTGGGAGTAACCAACCAATACCTGATTAAATTTAAGGTCCACTTCATGAAATGGAACCAATGCCTGACACTGCTTGTGCAGCCAAGTACCTGAGACTAGACAGGCCAGAGACCTTAAGGGAAAACAAAATACTACCGCTCTGCTGAGTGACATGAAAGTACAGTGACTCCTAACAGCTTCTGATCTACTCAGTGCAGGGTCATCCTCAGCCATCAGCAGAGAAGGATTTTACTACAGTAGATGCAAATAAACACAGAGACCCTACTGCTGGACAATCTGGGAAGAGAACATCCTAAATGGGATGTCTCCATCATTTCCCCTCTTTCAGGGCTCAGGGAAACCCGTGGAGAGGCAGAATGGATGAAGGACACCAAGGAACTAAATGACAGCAGGATGGTGCAAATACAAAGTCACAGAGACTGTGGTAGCATACACAGGATTTGCACAGGTCTGGGCCAGATGGGGTACTATGATGAGAGGGGAAGTGGACATAAGACCACATTGTTAGCCCAGGAGCTATTTCCAAATGATAACCATTAATAAATGGGAAAATTAATTTCCTCCAACTGAGTCTCACTGCATATACAAACCACTGTTAATGCCAGGCCCAATGCCCACCAGTAGATGGCCAACACAAAATGAACTCAGTGGCACTTTTGGAGGCTCTTTACCCATAATGCTTTGTCAGGGCTCTTTGTTGTTTTCTTGGTCTTAACCATACAGATCTTTAGTATATACATACATACATACATACATACATACATACATACATACATACATACAAACACACACACATACATACATATAATATATATGTGTATATATATATATATATTCTGTTTTTGCTTTTCTGCTTATTTTATTTTATTTTTGTTTTGGTTTTATGTCTTTATGTAATTTCTGTATGTGCAAAAAATGTGCTGCCTCTGTGTTGATATTTTTTCTTGAACTTTATAGTTCTTTTGTTTCTGTTTTTGTTTGTGTTTCTGTCCTATTCTGCTTTGTTTATTTTTATTTATCTAGTTTTATTTTTATTATGTTTCTGGATGCTTCTTTGTATTCTACTAGGAGAGAGAAAGAAAATGGTATATATAGATTTGGGTGGGTGGGGAAGTGGGAAGGACATGGGACCAGTTGGGAGAGGAGAACCATAATATACTGTATTTAAAAATATCTATTTTCAATGAAAATAAAAAGAAGCCAAGATGACAAGCTGAGAACCAGGAAAGACATCTCTGTGCTTGCCGAGTGCAGATACACTGTGTCCAGGTTCATCATGATCCTGTTACCGTATCTTGACTTTCCCTCCCTCTAAGTGCCGTAATGGATGGACTCCATCGACTGTTCATCATCATCCCCTTCTTATTTATTTTTTATATTGAGTTCTACATTTTTCTCTGCTCCCCTCTCTTCCTTTCCTCTCCCCTTCAACCCTCTCCCAAGGTCCCCATGCTCCCAATTTACTCAAGAGATCTTGTCTTTTTCTACTACCCATGTAGATTAGATCCATGTATGTCTCTCTTAGGGTCCACTTCTTTATTTAAAGTGCTTTTAATTAGATATATTGAAACATCAACAAGAAAAGTTCTCAGTGTCAGGACTGGTGGACATATGTAGTAATTCTTTTCTTGGAAGAAAGCTCCAAGAGGCTTTCCATGGTCTCTACTGACTCATAGTCCCAGCAAAGGGCACAAGTATCTTTATAATACAAAGAAATGAGTAGCTGTCTGGAGAAGCCAAGACCCAGTTTAGGTGCTTCATTCTCCTTCATTGGTCTATGATTACAAATTTATTTCAATATCATACTGCTTTGACGTGAAATCACTGGAGAATAGTCTACACTAAGATATAATGCTAAGAGAGACATACATAGACCTAATCTACATGAAAAATAGAAAAAGACAAGATATCCTGAGTAAATTGGGAGCATGGGGACCTTGAGAGAGGGTTGAAAGGGAGGGGAGAGACAGGAAGGGGAGCAGAGAAAATTCTAGAGCTCAATAAAAATAAAATTTAAAAAAGATATAATGTTTCCAGTTTGGTGTGTTTTTTATTGCTGCTTTTTTCTTTTATTGAAGATATGTTTTCATACAATATTTTCTGATTATGTTATCCCCTCTGGTAGGATTTGTTGAAGGAGGCAGAGGCAGGAGAATCACAAGTTGCTTTGTTTCTTAATCTAGATAAGTTTGACTAGGAAATTTTCTTTTTCAATGTCATTCGTGTGATTTTTTTGTAGATTATTTTGTAGATATTTTTTGTGATAATTGAAGGTTTTCATAGGCATTTTTGGTAGAGATCTTATTGGATCTGTGGTTCTCATTGGGCTGTGGGAAGGTTTTCATACCATGGAGTCTCCCTCCATGAACATGGGAGACATTCGATTGTGTGTGTGTGGTGTGTGGTACGTGTGGTGTGTATGTGTTATGTTGGTGTGTTATGTGTGTGGTATGTGTGTATGTAGTGTGTGTGTGGTATATGTGGTATGTGTGGTGTATGTGGTGTTTGTGTATGGTGTGTATGTGGTGTGTGTATGTAGTATGTGTGTGGTGAGTGTGTATGGGGTGTATGTATGTGGTATGTGTGTGTGGTGTGTATGTGGTGTGTGTGGTGTGTATGTGGTGTGTGTGTGTGGTGTGTGTGTGGTATGTGTGTTCAGTGTGTATATGTTGTGTGTTTGGTGTATGTATATAATGTGTGCATGGTGTGTGTATAGTGTGTGTGTGGTGTGTATGTGGTGAGCGTGTATGGTGTGTGTGGTGTGTGTGTATGGAGTGTGTGTAGTGTGTGTATAAGGTATCTGTGTGTGGTGTGTGTGATGTATATGTAGTGTGTGTGTATGGTGTGTATGGTGTGTGTTTGTGTTGTGTGTGGGGGGGAGTCCCCTCTGTGTGTTGCTTGTATTGGTTAATGAATAAAGAAACTGCCTTGGCCTGATAGGGTAGAACTTAGGTAGGTGGAGAAGACAGAACTGAATTATTGGAGGAAGAAAGCAGGGTCAGAGAGATGTCATGGATCTGCTGGAGACAGACTCTGGGAATTTTACCCAGTAAGCCACTGCCACATGGCAATACATGCGGTAGATTAATAAAAATGGATTAAATTAAGATGTAAGAATTAGCCAATAAGAAACTAGAACTAATGGACCAAGGAGTGATTTAATTAAAACAGTTTCTGTGTGGTAATTTCGGGGCTAAGCTAGCTGGGCAGCTGGGATGGACAAGCAGTTCCTCCTTGCAACATGTGTGTATGGAGTATGTATGCAGTGTGTGTGTGTGTGGTATGTGTGTTCTGTTTGTATGTGGTGTGTGTGTGTGTTTTGTGTGTGTTTATGTGGTGTACATGTGTGGTGTGTGTGGTTGTGTGGTGTGTGCTTCTTTAATTATCAAAATAATGCTATTATAATTGTTATGATAGGTATATTTCCTCTATTCTGTTAAATGCATTCCTGTTTATCTGTAGCCATTGTAAAGCACATTGAATTGTTATCTATATTAGCTAGTTCACTATCAGAACATGAGAACACTATTCACATTTACATGAGTTTTGTACCCTTAAACACTGAGGAATTCAATCGTGATTTAAAAGATCTTTCTGGAAAAGTTTTTTGGGTTTTGATATATTTGATCTGCAGAAGTGATGATCCGAATTTCACTTTCCCAATTTGGATGTCTAAAAGTCGTGACAAATTAGTGTTCTTCTTTTGCTCTAAGTGTCATAAAGCTTTCAGACTTTCAATATTGACTATAATATTAGCTTTTTGAGTCTGTAAGGGATCTTACATTAAGATATAGACCTTTATTTCCTAATTTGGTTTTTTCATAAAGAGATTGCGTTTTATCAATTGTCTTTTGTGCATCTGTTGATCATGTATTCTTTATATTATTGATATAGAATGCTTCCATTATTAATACGAATATTTGAACCATCCTTGAATTCTTTGTTATGAATTCACTTCTCCATCATAAATAATCTTTTTTATAATTGGTTTAACAAGTTTGATGTCATTTTGTTTAATGTAACTGCAATATTGTTCAAGAAGATAATTGCTTGCCATTTGCTCTTGGTGCCATTATGTGGCCTTGTCAGACACATTAGTAAAATTTCATTGTCATTTTTTTATTTGCTTTTTAAAATAAATTTATTGGAGATTTCTCAGATATTTGTAATAGTTTACACTATCGGTGGTGTTTTAACAATATTTGGTCACTTGCTCTGCCTTACTCTTACTTACAGATGGATGGATTTGAAGCTGTGTGTGTGAAGTTTTACCACTTAGGGCAGAGCAGAGTGTGATAATTTCAGTTTCTCCTGGGGTTTGCAAAGCCATTGCTAGTAACACCTTTGTTCTGTAAAGATTTTTCCTTAGAAAACAGTATCTTGGCAGCTGTTTTCCTTAAATGTTATTTTGTGTTCATTTTCCTACGTTGTTCATGATGTAAAAGTTTCAATTTTCAAATTTAGCATCTTTATATACATTTTCCAATACTTTTAATTTTATTGTGTCCCATTTTAAGATTTTGTGTTAATATAGTTAAACTATTTCAATTCGTTGTGATTTCTAATACGTCAGGATTTTTGTTAGTTTGGAAGTTTGCTTGTTTTTCTTCTTGTATTTAGTGCTCTTCTAGTTCTGCCGTTATGTGTGTGGGACGAACAAAACTCACGTAGATATTTGATCACCCCGTCCAGGATGTGCCAAGTCATCCATTCCCATGAACATTCAGTAGCATAAAGAGTCCCCACTATGTAAATCCAATTCCTGCACCGAATGTTACTGAATTATACTTTCTGTTATCCTCACCATTTTCCTTTCATCTCCTTCTTAGCTCTTTGCAGGGAAGATCAAAGAAAAGAAAAAGAGTCCTTCCTTTTCTGCACCTGGAGTCACCTCAGGAGAGGCTTTCTTTGAATCTGGTCACTTGGAATCTTCACTTTATTCTATGAGCTGCTCTCTTTGTAATGAATACATTTTAGGATTTTTGGGTGATGTGACGAGTTTTTTAACTTCAGTTTAGGAATGAATCAAATCATATGGTGCTTCCTCACACCATCCCTCTGCCTTAGAACTAGCAATATTAAAAAATGATGACAGCTTAGGTTGAAAATTTCTTCATTATAATCTTCCAACACATATAATGCATAAAGGACATATGTTTTATGTCATAATATGACTTTTTTGTTTCCCAACACACGATCATCCTGAAACAGCACCATGTGTCTACATACACTTTTGTGTATGCCTACATACTCCTAAATATTGGCACGCATGTGACTTTAAACATTTAAAACAATTATAGTAAATAACAATGATAGTGTATTTGTGGGTAAGAAAATACAAAGCATTACCAAAATTGAGTTGTCTTGCAATTACTAAATAGAATGAAGTTTCAGGTGTTTAGTCAGAGATCATTGCTAGATCGGTGATACAGCTTACACCTGTGACAGGAACCTTTGTGATACTGAACTTCAGATCAGTCTCACATAGCTCATTGTCAACCTGTAGGAAGAGCTGCTGGAGACCCATGATAGTGTCCTGATTGTGTAACTAAATGGTTTTGATTAGCAATGACTTTGCATAGAAACATTAGAACATTCCTAATGATTCAGAACAGACTACATTATGTGAGTCTCCCCTTGTCAGACATTAATCCTATGTCATCATTGATAGTGCTTACTGTGACATTAGCGGGTGGTAGTGGCAATGATAGCCTACAATTTTGAAGTTAGTTACAATTCATCATCCCTTTTGCTTAGTACCTTGTGTGCACAGAATCATAATCAGCAATGAAGAGCTTTGTAAGTTGTCAGTAGGAGAGCCTGAGGGAAATGACCATATATGAGTTTGTAATAAACATGGTGGGCAAAGAAGAAAGGACAGAATACCACTTTCATGTCTACTATAGCCTATAAGCCAGATATAATTACACCTTCAAAAGCCAGATATAATTACACCTTCAATTATAATAATATTATTATACTTCTTTATAATAATATAATATTTTAATAGTATATTATTGTTATTTTAATAATAATAACAGCCCTTATTATTTTAATGTGATACACTGTCTTAACTGGATAAATAAGCAAACTGGAAGAACATGATCAAGTCCACAAAATCCTGTTCCACTAGGAATGATCCTCAGAACAGAATTTTAAGCCAGTCCCCACAAGCAGGTTTACGCTTAGTAGATTTGTAAGGGAAGTGGGGATAGGAGTGTCATAGCTTTGAGGGAAATCCACAGAAAAGGTATGGAGAGCATGCTGTGTAGGGTACAGGGGTTGTACTCTGTACCCATGGCATTTTCACACCTGGATATTCTATCTGGGGCCTGTGCTCTTTCAAGAGTGACAGTGCTCTCCTTGGCACTCGTCTGTATATAGTGTGGTTATTGCTGTGGTGTGTGCCTTGGTTGCTCTGCGCACTAGCAATGTAAAGCGAGCCAGGAGTTTACCTCCTGTGAGCTACAGCTTCTTAGGAATCCATCGATAAAACAATATGGCTTAATGACAAGGGTCTGAAAAAATAGTGAATACAGCACATCTGTTCTCAAGGACACCACTCTTTTATCAGATTAAATTCCCCAAGATAAATTCAAATGAAGTCTTATTGGGCAAAGCACAAATGAGATCACAGACAGAGCCATCCAACATTCTAAGTACATATTGAGGGAAACGTTGACTAGAAAGACACTAAAACCTGTCCATTCTTTTACAAAATGTTTGGTGCCCAGTTAGCCAAGGACTTACATAAAATCACTTAGTGTTTTCATTTGGCCTAAGTGTGTGTTATCTGGAAGAGATATTGAGAACTTACCAGGAAACATTCCTAAGACAGCAAAGCAGGTCGTCATTAGGAGAAAGACTGCCCTTAGGACTCAGCAGTCCTGGGTGACAAACTGAACTGAGGTTCATTATCAAAACTCCACACTCCAACCAAAGTTTATAGAAGTTTTGCAAATAAAAGGCTCACTAGAGTTTCTAGAGAGCCTGGGCTTCCAGTAATTGAACAAGATGGATACCTGCATTAATCTTGTTTCTGGTTTCTAAAACTGGGGTTGTATTTTATTGGCACTATGGAAGGAGTCTGCTCCAAGATCCATGTGCTGGACCAGCTTCTTTCTCACTAGCCCAATAATGTGCTTGAAATACCCTTCTCTCTCTTGCTGTCTCCTTCCCTGGAGCCACAATAGGTCATGCACTCTCAGGATCATACTTTCAAATAACAATCAATCAGCTGAAGAATAGCACTCTCTAGTGCCACTTCAAACCACTTCAGACCTGCCCTAGTGACAATGTGGGGGAAGCTCCTATGTCCCAAGGTTACTGCAGTTGTTCACACTGCCCATCCTAAGCCTCTTTAGCTGTCTCACCATTGCACTGTCTCCGAAATCATAATGGGATCTACTGTCCAGTTCTCTTTGGTCAGCACTAGCCTTCCCCTTGTGGGCCCTGGGTATAACCTACCATCCGTCTTCTCAGTAATACATTCAAATCTATTGATCTCTAGCAAACAGAGTTTGTTATTATATATTTTATTTTTAAAAGGAGATTCAGGCACTAGATACTATATAGAAGTCTTATCTTTGCAAGAGGTACAAAAGTGAGTCTGAGAAATAAATTTGAGACTGAGTATCCCAGCATTGCTTCAGAAGCAAATTTTCCTGTCTCTGGTGAATATCACTGATAAGAGCCACAGTGCAAGTGTCAAAAGGACATCATCTTGCAAAGAACTGGGAGGCAGTTGGATCCTGAAACTGTAGGTCTTACCCTCTGAATAATCTGTAGGATGGATGACCAAGCAGATAGCATGGCCCTGAGTGATTCCCATGCCATGGTTGTCTGGAACAGCTTAAGGATCTGCATAGGTCACCTGGCTTTCAGTTCAGCTTCCACCCCATCCAGGCACCACTAAAGGGAGCCTGAGCCAGTTCCCTATCTGGTCTGCCTCTTCAGTAGGAGCTAGAAAATCGCCAAATTAAACACAACGTTCACCCTTTTCTTGTAGGAAATTGTGGCAAAGTATTATGCTGTTCAAAATGACTGAAGCTTCTGTTGTGGAGACTTCATTTTTTTCTTTTTATGGTGTATTTTTCCATTGTGATTGCAGAAAAGGAAGAAATAAATTCTCAACCCCAAAGCTATTACACAAAGAGACGCAAACACACTCACTGTAGCCTGATGTTTCTCTGCTTTCTCAGATGTTTCTTTAAGCTGATTCTGCAGGGCTTCCTGGAGAGACTTCATTTCTTCCCTTGGTTAGTAGAAAAAAGAATAAAGAGATACCACATGATTCCACTATTTTCCATGAAATTTACAAAAAGAAGTTTGTCTATCTATCTGCATTTATGGAACAGCTAACTATAATTATGAAAATCCACAGCAATACAAAAGGCTACGTCTAAAATTCTGATAATAAAGGGCTTTCTTTCCATGTACACACGTAAAGCAGGTGATATTTAAGGGAAATTGCCTTGTTATTATGTTTTATAAGAATCCCACAGTGTGAATCACTGTGAACAATGGATGTGTTCAATCAGCTCAATATAACAACTCGAGTTGGAAAGCTAATTTCACTGATGACATGTAGAATGTGAACACGTTGGGTTAAAAGTCATGATAGACTTCTGAAAGAAATTATTGTAACCTTCTGATCCTCATTAATTTCTTAATTTTGCAGTATTGTGGCTTAGCTATAATTAGCTATAGTAATAAGACCTGAGAATTTTTCATGAAAACAGAAGGAAAATAGATTTAATTCTAACTATTGCTTAATGGGAACAGGAAAGAAAATATATGACCATAAATGCATGGAAATTGTGTTCCAAGATCATTAATATGCACAGACTATGTTTTCTTTTGATGGGGGAGTGGAGAATGATGAATATCACATTGTCTCTTACAGACACAACAGAAGTCAAGATGAGTTCTCAGTGTAAGTATTAGGGGAGTGAGCAAATAACAATATGCAGTGACTCTGCGTGTGTGTGTGTGTGTGTGCACACGCACACGTGCATGTGTGGGAATGTCATGATGAAAGCCATTAATTTATGTGCTTACTTATTCTTCTTAAAGATTTAGAATTTGTGCATATTGTATTCATGATATTTATTTGCTTTGACTAGATTTTTGTCACCCAAATTTTCACCTCAAAAATATTAGATTATATTCATCTGGACCCTGTCCCGGCTGCACCTGAGCTCAGCCCACCTGGGCTGAGGCCTTGGGGGAAGGGCGAGTCCCCTGCTAGGGGGCCTCCTTTGTCCCACGGAGCCGAGCAGAGAGGAGCGGGCAACCCTCAGTAGGCCTGCCTTTGGGACCGGGAACCTCGCCCAACCAGCTTCCGCGGATTCATATGGATCCTGTCCCGGCTGCACCTGAGCTCGGCCCACCCGGGCTGAGGCCTTGGGGGAAGGAAGAGTCCCCTGCTAGGGGGCCTCCTTTGTCCCACGGAGCCGAGCAGAGAGGAGCAGGCAACCCTCAGTAGGCCTGCCTTTGGGACCGGGAACCTCGCCCAACCAGCTTCCGCGGATTCAGCTGGACCCTGGTGAATGGGCCCCAGCCCGTCCCCGGGACCTTCTGGCCACTTGGGGCTCCCCTCTGTTGGCTTTGCTGCTTATCCCAACCCTGCTCGCCCCAGGGCATCCCTTCTCATCTGCGTGGTCCCGGCTGCACCCGAGCTCGGCACACCTGGGCTGAGGCTTTGGAGGAAGGACGAGTCCCCTGCTAGGGGGCCTCCTTTGTCCCACAGAGCCGAGTGGA
>PVIU01013341.1:0-56392 GCA_004026605.1 Ondatra zibethicus | reverse complement strand
GAAGGGAAGGACTGGGGAGAGCTTGGGGGAGTGGAAGGGTGGAGATGGAGGAAAGGTGAATATTGGAGAAGGGAATAAGATATCTACATTAAGGGAGTCGTTTTAGGATTGGCAAGATACTTGGCTCTAGAGGGGATCCCAGGTGTCCACGGGGATGTCCCCAGCTAGGTACTTGGGCAGCAGAGGAGAGGGTGCCTGAACTACCCTGTCCCATAATGACATTGATGAATATCTTGATCATCACCATAGAAATTTCATCCGATGGATAGAGATAGAGACACAGACCCACATTCACATTAGAGCAATGGACTGAGCTCCCAAGGTCCAGTCGAAAAGCAGAAGGTGGGAGAAGATGAGCAAGGAAGTTAGGACCGTGAGGGGTTGGTCCACCCACTGAGACAGTGTGCCTGAACTAATGGGAGCTCACCAAAGCCAGCTGGACTGGGACTGAACGAGCATATGATCAAACCGGACTCTCTGAATGTGGCTGCCAATGGGGGCAGACTGAGAAGCCATCAATAATGGCACTAGGACCTATCTCTTCTGCATGTATTATCTTTTTGGGAACCTAGTCTATTTGGATGCACACCTTCCTAGGCCAGGATGGAGGGCGGAGGGCCTTGGACTTTCCACAGGGCAGGGTACCATGCCCTCTTTTAAGGAAGCAGGGGGAGTGGGGGGGAGGGGACTGGGAGAAGGGGAGGAAATGTAAATTTTTTTGAATAAAAAAAAATGTTGTTGAGACACATAATATAGTCAATGGGGTTTGGAAGCCAGACATGGTGGCACACACCTAGAAGAAGGATCTCTATCTGTTTGAGGCTGCTTGATCTACATAGTGAGCTCCTAGAGAGCCAGAACTACACACAGAGACCTTGTTCCAAAATAAATACGTGGAGGCCGAAGAGGTAGCTTAGTGGTTAAGAGCAAATACTGCTCTTGTAGGACAGGAGTTTGGTTTCCAGGATTTCATGTGGCACTTCACAACTATCTGCACACTCTAGTTCCAGGGGATCTTGATATAAAGACATAAAAGCAGAAAAATTCCCAAACACATTTCTTGGGTTTTTTTTTATGGTTTTTTGTTTGTTTGTTTTCTGTTTTGGTTTTTCGAGACAGGGTTTCTCTGTAGCTTTGGAGTCTGTCCTGGAACTAGCTCTTGTAGACCAGGCTGGCCTCAAACTCACAAAGATCTGCCTGCCTCTGCCGAGTGCTGGGATTAAAGGCATGCAGCAACACATTTCTTGAAAATGTTAATAAGATAAAATAACTTTTAATTGGGCCAGTCATCTATTAAATAGCTCAGCAAGGAAAGGTTCCTGTCAGCAAGCGTGATGACTTGAGTTCAATTCCCAAGCCAAAGAGGTGGAGAAAGGGAACCTTCTCACACAAATTGTCCTCTAACTTTCTCAGGCACAACCAGAAGCAAAATAAATGTAATTTTTTTTAAATCCTTACTTTTTTATAGGGCTTAAGTCAAGGGTAGTCAATAAAAATTGGTAGTAGAGAAGTTGCTAAGATAGCTCAGGAGGTGAGGGTATCTGCTATCAAGACAGTAACTGGAATTCAATTGCTGTTATACACATGGTGGAAGAAGAAAACAACTCCCTCAGCTTGTCCTCAGACTGCCAAATGTACAAGGTAATTGCACATCTTCACACATACACTTTCATACAAGCACATACACAGAGGCACACAAAGTAAAAATGCAATTTTTAAAAAAAGAAATTGGTCATAGATAATAGATTCAAATAGAGCGTGTTCAGAAATTACAGAAGAACTTGTTTCTGATAATTACAGACAAAGTAAAGTATCCTGGGCATTATCTTTACTATGCAAAGTTACAAAGATCATTTGTATAAACCTTAGAGTACTTATATCCCACTATAACTTAGAATAATTCAACCCCGTGTTCTATGGAACACTTCAGGGAACAATACAAACAGCAATAGCACTCTGACACTACATTAAGTTTTGAATGACTGAATCTAATAGTAAAGGCTCCCCTATGACCACCTCACCACCTAAGTATTTTGTAAGCTTTTTATCATGTTTGGCCAAAGCTACTCAGGATTAACACCTAGATAACAACAGAAAGAATGCAGGTCTCAAAAAAATATGAATCCTCTTACCCCACCCCCCTAGTGAAAACAACGCATAACAGTGATCTCAAAATGTCACTCAAAATATTAATCAATAATCATTTAAAAAACAACATACATGGTATACTTTCCATCCAAATAGGGTAAAGCGATTTTTAACTCCCCTCTAAGAAAAACAGAATCTTTTTATTGCATACAAACTTATGCATATCTATACACTGTCATTATAAACATTATGAGAGCTGGTGAGTTGGTTCAGTGGGTGTAGGTGCTTGTTGTCTGTCAAGCCTTAAGGCCTGAGTTCCATCCCTGGGACACACAGTGGAAGGAGAGAAATAACTCCAAGTTGTCCTCTAACCACCAATTCATGGACAAACTAATTAACTGAGTAAATATAATAAAACTTAAATATCCCTATGAGTTTTATTGATGCCACTGGCCCTAACACAATAGCAGGTCATCTCAGCCTTTTGTTATAATTCGTTCAATGTTATGAAATAAACCAAAATTAAAGTATTAACAAAAGAAATGATGCTGACTCATCCATCACAATCATAATCTAGCTATCCAAGTATGTTCACACTAAGCAATGTACTATTATGCAGTAAACTAATGTAACATAAACATTCTAAAACAAGTACTCTGGCTTGGTGGGTGAAGAGTGTCAAGAGATACTGGGGGTAGAAGGCAAGACCTTTCATATACTTGGGAAGCATTTTGCAGCTGAACTATAACTCCAACCCCCTTTCACTTTTAATTCTGAGATAAGACCACACTAAGTTGATTACCAAACTGGCTTTGAATTCACTATGAAGTCAAATTGGGCCTGAATTTGCAATCTTACTACCTAAGCCTCCTGAGTAATTGGAACTACAAGTCTGTGTCTCCAGACTATTCTTAAATTAACAATCATTTATATTATATTGATAATTTGAGTAAAGCAACTGGGACAAGAAGTCTTTTCCTCAGCTATACTTCTGAACACCTTACTTATTAAAGTACATACAGTTCTATAGTCAAAATTTCTAGCTTTCATGTTGTTTTCAAAAAGCTATGTCACTTCTCCTACATTTATTCATCCAAAAGCAAAATGAATTTAGAGTTGACAAGAAGGATAGCTTCGGGATTTGCTGCCTTCACAAATGGAAGGTAGCTGTTGCATTTATTCTTGAGATCATTCAACAATAGGTAAAGCTCTGAAAAACAACAGACTGTGTGCATATTGAATATTGCCCAAAAAAAAGATTAAATGAACTGACAAATGGAATGAAAAAGGATATTTTCATCAGCATTTAAAGTGGTGAACATAGTTCTTCCATATTGTGGACTAAAGTCAGGGTATTATCAAAAAATTGGTCTTTAAAAGTCACTACATGTGCCTGGCAATGTAAACACACCTTTAATCCCAGCACGTAGGATGCATAAGCAGGTGGATCTCTATCTTTGAGACTGGCCTGGTCTGCAGAGTAAGTTTCATGGCAGCCATAGCTACACAGAGTAACTGTGTCTCAAAAAACGGATGGATGGATGGATGGATGGATGGATGGATGGATGGATGGATGGATGGATGGACGGACGGATGATTAGACAGACAGACAAACAGACAGACAGACGCCACTGCATAAAGCAAGACATACAGGCACACACCTTTAATCCCAATACTTGGAGGCAGAGGCGGGGGATCTCCATGAGCTTAAGACCATCTTGGTCTACATAATGAGTTCCACCCAGGACTACCTAGAAAGAGACAGTCTCTAATTAAGTAAATAAACAAACAAATAGCTATATGGACACATAAATGTAATTAATAATTCCTATTTCTAAAATGGATCTTTTTTTATTTAAATGTGAAGTTTTAAGTTAACTGAAAAATCTTATACTAACTACCCTTGGTATAATTATCAATTTTGTGCTTTGAGTTATAATACACATTTAATAAATAATTCTTCTCAATGAAATTTTATCTTTGGATAAATGTTAGATGATTGTAGGGCAGGCCTAGGATGTATGAGCCCTGGATTCTATCCATAGCACCATATAAATACCGAAGAGGAAAAGCCACAGGATCAGATGTTCAAGATTATCTTCCATTACATATTAAGCTATCAAAAACAAAACAAAACCAGAACAAACAAAAAAATGTGGCTTAACGATTTGTTTCTTCTACTCACTTCTGTGCTCCCTGAGACAACAGCTTTGTCCACGTTCACTAATAATGGTTCTTCCATTTGGCATATTCCTAATGACCACTCCACACATCGATGATGAGCCCAGCAAGTGCCTAAAATAGAAAAAGGAACAAATTAATAAACACTGAAGGTATTACTGCAATTTGGGTATGGTAGCACATGGCTGTAATCTCAGTACTAAGGAGGCTGAGGTAGGAGGATCCACTCGAGGCCAGCCAGGGTTATAGAGTTATGTGAGTTCCAGGATAATGAGGACTACAGAATAAGAATTATCTCAAAAAAACCAAACAAATCAAAATGTATAAATATAAAGTATATCTTTATGTGATTCTATTAAAGTAGCCTTTCTCAAACTGGCCCAGACTGTGACTTGGAAGTCAGGGTACTTATTTGAGAACCTTTCAGGAATGAAGAATTCCAACGCATAATTGAGATCCACGAAATCAATGGGTTTTGTGCTACAGTTTAACAAGCCTTCCAGATGATTCTGATGAATATAGAAATTTTGGAATTATTGAATTATAAATTATTTTTTCCACAAGCAAAATTCACTTAGTCATTTTATTTAAACAGTTTTATTTAGTATCTTTATATAAAATAATATGAAGCTGATGATAAAGGTGCATGAAAAATTAGTAACATGTACACTTCTACTCCTCCCAATTGCATGCAAGAACACTCATCTGTTTAAATTCTCCATTGTACAGCATTTGGCCTACCATCAACCATCAGGTGAACTGCAACAAGAAAGAGGTTGGCTAAAATTTGCAAAACACCATATCCTGTGGATCATCATACTACTACAGTAAGTAAACCACTGGAGGCAAAGACTTGTACTTCTCTTTCACTGGCAAAAGGCCTACCCTAAAATGTTCCCTAAGTTTCACATAGCTCTTTGAAGTTTTCTTTTTCAGCTGTCAAATACCTATGAAAATCAAAAGCATAATCAAGCAAACTTAATTATGACATTTTTTGTAATACGATCTTATTTATTCCTAGAATTTATTATTGAATAAGCACCAAAATATAAATGCTTCTAGAAACAAGTGGAAGCTGCAACAGCAGAGAAGCCCCCTACCTGTAGAATCAAATAAAGCTTGGACATCAAGGGCATCTGGAAGGCCAACCAGACTGAGTTCATCCCATAACTTGCCAGCCTGATCCTCAGAAGATGTCTGGGTGCTTACACTTACACAAGAAACTACATTCTGCTGGGGAGATCGTTCTCTGAAAAGAAAATTAAGTAAGATAAAAGCTGTGGGAAAACTACTGGAAAAATCATTTCATTTTATGATTTTTATGTAACAGTGAGTACAAAGTATGTCAAATAGCTTTAATTATCAGTTTACAATGACAAACTTTCAAGAATTGGTCTGTTCTTATTATTCACAATATTAAAGGTGGTGTTACAATATTTCATGTAAGCAACAGTTAAGAAAATCTCTCCCAATCATAAGAAATGACAATTACAGTTACAAATTCATTTCTTTCCATTCCTTAATATAAGTTTTAAAAGTAACTCATTCTATCCAGGAACCATGTTTTTAAAAATACAATGAAAGGTATTTTTTAAGTCTCAGTTATAAAACATGAGAAACTTTTAGCATGCATGATCTTAACACAAAGCTGGCAGATAATTTATTTGCAAATGGACTATTTTCCAGGGAAAACAAAAGCCCACTTGAGTGTGAAAGGGAGGAAAAGGATGTGAACATGTGAGCTGTAGCTTTCTGATGGCCAACAGCTGGTCTGTAAGTGATGCTGAAGTAATCTCAGGACTGTACCTTACAAACTAAAAGCAAAATAGACATTAAAGGCATAGAGAATAAGAAAGAGAGCATAAGAGATAATAGTAAAGAAGAATGTTGAACTGAGTGTTTTATCACATGGAAGACTTGTGGCCTGGCAAGTCTTAACACTTTAGCTATTACTTAAAATCATTTGGTAAAAAAAGACAATGCTTGTGTTCAACATTAAATATGGAAAATAAGGTAATTACCACTAAAACTCCTCCCTAATAATCTAATGCTTAAGCTCATAAAATTTTGTGAGCTATGATTTTACTGGATATAGGTCCTAACTCACTGAACTTCTGTACGCTATATATTACCATGAGTCTTGTTAAGAGAAAATCAGCACAATAACCAAGATACTAAACTACTTTTATACCTGTAATTACCTGAAGAAAAAAGGATAACATAGTTCAATAAGTATATTTAATTATCAAATATATTTAAAATAACTGGTGATTTTAACTTAGTATTAGAAATGTATTTAAAGGTTGAAAATGCTATACTAAACTGTAAATTCTCATTTTTATGAATGTCTACAGGAAAACAATAACAAATTCTATCCTATCTCCATTTCTACAAATATACTCCTCATTCCTATCATTGTTGTTTTATTGGGAGAAAGAAAGGCTAACTAAACACTATATTGTGTTTAGCATTCAGTAATGGCAAGAGAAATGTATAATTTAATTTTTAAAATTTATTTATATTTTATGTACAAGTGCTCTGCATATATACCTGTACATCAGAAGAGGGCATCAGAGCTTATTGTGGATGGTTGCAAGCCACCATGTGGTTGCAGGGAATTGAACTCAGAGCCTCTGAAAGAGCAGCCAGTGCTCTCAACCAAATAAATAAATAAATAAACCAATAGGATGACTAAGCAATCTATGACTAATCAGTTCCTACCCAAAAGCTTGGTCAAATTCAGCATTCAAGTGTGAAAGCAGTCTTATGTACAGATAAACATGTCAGGTGTCAATGTCAACTCTAAAGATGACAGCAGTCCAGTTTAGAAAAGAGATCAAGAGAAGTCATTAGGGGGCTGGAGAGTTAAATCAGCAGTTCTACAAGAGCACATGCTATTCTTGCAGAGGACCTGGATTCAGGTCCCAGCGCTCACATCAGGCAGCTGACAACTGCCTATTACACACATACAGATACATAATTAAAAATAATAAAAAAAAAAGAGAAGTCAATTGAAATGCCCACAAAATTTTAAGCTAGGAAAGAAAAAATTAAAAGTACCCTTAATTAAATTAAGAAGAACCATCCTAAAAACTACTTTTACCAAATATGTTTAAGGTCCGGAGAAGGAACCCACGTATTTAAGTCCAGAACTTTAAAACAAAGGAAGATAGATCTCTGTGAATTTGACACCACCCCGGTCCACACAAATTTCCAGACAAGCCTTGCTACATAGTGAGACTTTGTCACAAAATAAAAAGATTAGATTAAAAAAATGAATTAGCTATTTATATTTCATTAGTGACATACATTTTGTAAATATTTTAAATCATTACTAAGCTAAATTAAACCATCTTTCCCTTTATAAGATTGCCAAAATTCTCAGTATACACTAACGAACTTCTTATCATTACTTAATGAACTTAGTAAGTGCTAATTACATAAAAGTTTCATTAAGCTATAACTATTTTTATAAAATTATCTAATCTCATAAATTTTTCCATTAAAAATTAATGAAAATCACTTATAAATTATGTAAATGATGCTCAATTCCATTTCCCACAAAATAATATGTTATAATTGCCATTATTCAAGACAGAACACAGAAAAACAAGAAATAGCCTGACTTATTCCATTGTATTTGCTAACTACTGATAGATGTTATAAGCTTGCTGGACTTTTGATATATTTTACTAACATGTGAGAATTCAGTTGGTAGCAAAAATAAGGCTCTTATACATGATCTAACTTGAAAGTAGAAAAATTGTTAACTACAAATAAAATGCTTTTAACTTTCCTTAAATTGTTCCACCTTTAAATTCTTGAAACAAATAAATTTTTGTTACTGTTTCTCTTTCCACTTTGAGTTTTCAAGTACTGGCACCAATTCTAAATGATGAGTATAGCATAACAATTCTTTAACACTTAAATTTCCATAAAGGCCAAAGAGACTCTTAGAAAATTTTATCGTCACCCTCAAAGTAGAGTTGGTTAGCATTCCAGCTAAATTAATTTTTAAAGGATTTTTTATTGTGTGTATGCCTGGGTATATGTATGCACACAAGTGTATGCAAACCTGTGCAAATCAAGAGGGCACCTAATCTCCTTAAACTGAAGTTGCAAGCTGCCACATAGGTGCTGGGAATAGAATCTGGGTGCTATTTAAGTCAGCAGTAAGTGGTCTTAACAAGTGAGCTATTTCTCCAGCCCCAAAATTAATTTTTAAAGGTGTGTGTGTACACCAGTGCATGTGTGAGGGTGCCCTGGAAGCTAAAAGAGGGAGTAGTATATCCTGGAGTTCCTTATTGGCGGCAGTGAGCCATTTAACCTAAATATAGAGACATCTCTCCAGGCTCTCAAGTCAATTTTTTTTTAATTTCTTTTTTTTTTTTTTTTTTTTTTTTTTTTTTTTTTTTTTTTTTTTTTTTTTGGTTTTTCGAGACAGGGTTTTGCTGTAGTTTTAGAGCCTGTCCTGGAACTAGCTGTTGTAGACCAGGCTGGCCTCGAACTCACAGAGATCTGCCTGCCTCTGCCTCCGGAGTACCGGGATTAATTAAAGGCGTGCATCACCCATCAATTACAGAAACTTTCTATTCCATTGACTATCAAGTCCACATATTAAAATGATCTTAATACACAACTGAAAAAAATTTAAAAGCACATTCCACAAGAGTTTTAGCTAACTATAATATGTTTATGTGTCTATGAAAAAAGATACAAAAATGGCTATGCATACTTTGTTTTAGGTAGTATCTTCTATGACAGGGGTGGAAAAGAAGGAAAGGCAAAGAGGGAAGTTATAAGCTAAATAGTCTCCAAAGCATATACACTCCTAAACTGAGAATGAAAGAAAAATAAATGAAAGAATGACAAGACATGAAGTGCCGAACAATTGGGGTACAACACTGCACTCTTACAAACATAAGTTGGTGGAAAGAAGGGAAGAATTACTTTGGTATGTTCTATCTTCCTCACATGTGTAAATCCCATGAGTACCCTTCTGGCTTATGTGACCTTTGTTACATTTTTTCTTCCAGGTTAACTTGTGTCACCACATCAATTTTCGTTACATGTAAAATAAAGTAATTTAGAAAGCCACTGTTTGCTGTGTTAGTGGTAAATGAGACAGTATAAATACAATGAATGTGTAAAATACAAAACTGTTCAACAGCAACAATCTCAACTGTAAATTGAAAAGATCAAAAGTAAATAAGCTAGAGGTCATTTCTCCTTCAACAATTTAAATGCAAATTTTCTTACTTTCTCTTTCCTCTTTGCTTTTGTGGAGCTGAGTTCTGTATTTTCTCGCAGGTCCCGCTGCTGTTGTCATCGATGCTCTTGTTACAAGGTTGATCTTTCCAGGGTAAGGTAAGTCCAGGTGTTACTCTGAATTGTTTTAAGTCTCCTTGTCCTAAGGAACTTTTCTCCCCACAATAACAAAAAGCGCAGAGTTGTTCACTGGCAAAAAATGAAAAGTAGATTTATGCAATGACCTTAATTATATTTTAAACTAAATTTTAACTACATATCCATTATCTACATTGTGATTATACCATGAAAACAACTGAAATAAATAGCAATTATATATTTGCAATTCTACTTTTCTATAGTATGATTTCTTTCAAGATTAATTTTTGGTTCACATGTATGTATCTGTAATATGTATGCAGGTTCCAATGGATGTCAGAAAAGGGAATTGAATCTCCTGGAGCTGGAGTTACAAGCAGTTGTAAAACCAGCCAACATTGGTATTAGGAACTGAAGTTGAATCCTCCAAAAGAGCAGCAAGGAATTTTAATCAGCAAGCCACCTTTTCTAGACCCTTTCGGGTGGTTTTTGTCATCTATTTATTATTGCAGTATTGAGGATCAAACCCAGAGTTTTACACACAAGATATACAAGTGTTTTAGCACTGAACTACGCCCAAACCCAGCATCACTTTTTACAAAAATTTTTGTTGGTTTAGATGTATAAGCATACACATGCATTCTCATGTGAACAGTAGCATGAGCATGGTTTATGATGCATGTGGAAGCCAGAGGACAATCTAAGGTACTGTTCTTTGCCTTCAACCTTGTTTGAGAGAGGGTCTTAATTTGTACACCAGTTGCCAGCTGCCAAAGATATTCCTATCTCTATCTCCCATAGGAGCACTGGGATTATACGATGGTGTGCTACAACATCCAGCCTTATGTGGGTTCTTGATTCAAACTCGGGTCCTCGTGCTTGTTTATTCACTCAGCCATCTCAAAAGAAAACCTAAGTATTAAATCTGACAGCCACACATTTGGGCTCTATAAAGCCTATGCTAACAACATTTATTTAGTTGTTAAAAACATCCTTTATGCATGTTATATGTACCACACCATAATATATATGAAGAAAAATCAGAGAAAAAAATTAGTAAGTTTTTGTGTTGTTAATGTATTTGAAAGATTAGCTGGATAAACAGGAAGAAATAAAGACTTTAAGACTGAGAGGCTAATTTCTATGGGGATGTTATAGCAGACACATGACATTAAACATCTGTGAAGACCAATAAACTCTATCTCATCAAGAAGAGTCATAATGTGAACTAAAAGCTTCAGTTTAAAAAATGTAAAATTACTGATATATTAACTGCAACAAATACACCATACTACTGTACAATACTAAACTACTGCAGACAAGCAAGAATGTAGAAACAGGAACATTCTGAACTATCTGCTCAAATTTCCAATAAAAGCACTATTCTCAAAGTTAGTCTATTAAATTTAAAGAGAAACCACTAACACTTAATAAAAGAGACCCTTACAGGAGATAAAAAGAACTGCTTCTTCACAATATTATTTCTTATAAAAAATATGCATGCATGGATGCATGTAACCACCACATACACACTATTGTGTGTAAGGCAGAGGGTCTCACTAGGTAGCCATGGCTGACCTGAGCTCACTATGCAGACTCTGCTTCCTGGTCTGAGGATTAAAGGTAACCATGTCTGGCTACACACATTATTTAATAATGAAAGAAAATATTCCAAAAAGAGATAATATATTACACTGCAAATCCTAATATATTAGAAATGATCAATAGCATACAGATAGTCTCCTTTAGTCAAAATGCAAATAAAGTTTATAAAGTACATTGATAGTAAAAAACAATGAAAGTTTTGTAAAATGAAGCTAAATTCTAACCAAAAACCAGTTATAAACTTAGAGAAATCAAAAGTTTAAGTGTTGGTAATTTAAGTTTTCTACAAAAGAGGTTGTTTGAATTTAAATGAGTACACCCTCAGAACATTAAAAGAAGAGTAGGAGCTAGAGAAAGGGTCCAGTGGTTAAGAGCACTGATTGTTCTTTTCAGGGAACTTGAGTTTAGTTGCCAGCACCCACATAGAAGTTCACAACCATCCATGGTACACAAACGGCATACATACATGCACACAAAACACTCACATGCATAAATTTTTTTAAAAATGACTAAAAGAAAACAGATTAGAGATAATAAAACAGAAATTAATGGATAAAGACCTCACCGCAAACCAAAAAAAAAAAAAGTTCTAAGCTATCCAAAGCTAAACAGACACTGGGGTGGGGGGGGGTGTTGGTAAACAAGTCGATTAATCATTCAATCAATAAATATGTAACACAAATAATAAAAACCCAACAGATACTGGGGTTCAAGCTGAAGATCAGAAAAGCAAAGCAGCCTAGCCACTAGAGAGATCTTACCCCTGCCAAGGCTCAGACAAAGGGGTGATCCTGCAGTGGTCTCCACCAACCTGACTTCCCATTCCACTGAGTTCCTGTCCCTTTACATTCCTCTCTCTGCCCAGCCACATCACTCCTGTCTCCACCTCCTTAGAGCTGGGATTAAAGGTGTATAATCCTAAATGCTGGGATCACCTCCGTGTGAGCTACGTTTCTCTTTTAGACAGATGCAACCTTGTGTAGCCCAGGATGGCCTTGAACTCACAGAAATCTGCCTCAGCCTCCCAAAACCTGTGTGGCTGACTAGTATGGCTGCTTTGCCCTCTGATCTTCAAGCAAGCTTTATTTATTAAAACACAAATAAAATATACCACTATATAAATCTCTGGTACAACAAAGTTGACAAAGTACAAACAAGTTTTCTAAAATGAAGAAGAGAAAGAAGTAATAAAATAATGAGCTTTACTATCATTATTTCTTTTTAACATAATGGCAGAAATTCTAAGCTAACGAAGCCTGACACAGAAATAAATAAAAAACATTTTAAGAGAAGCAAAATTACTTTTATTTGCTTATGACAAAACTAATATCTACATTCAAAACTCTGAAGGCTCCATTAAAATTGTTAGAACTGAAAAATATTCTGTCAAGTTATAAAACATATAAAAAAGAGTAGTGTTTCTGTATGCTAATGAATAGCTATTTGAAAAACTAGAAAATACTCCCAATCACAACAGCCAACAAATAAATAGCTGCATGTAAATTTAAGCAAGTAATAGAAGATTTATACTCTTGGAACTACAAACATGTAAGGAAAAAAATCCTAATCATAAGGAACAAACCTAAGAGGCAAATACAGTACACTTATCTGTAATCCTAACACTCAGAAAGCTGCAGCTAGAGGATTACAAATTCCATACTGGCACGGAATACAGAGAGACCCCAAAGCAAGATGACAAAGGAGGGGAGAGGAGAATAAACTCTCTTTAAAAGGCATCACATCCTCTAACTTCAAAGCACATTATAAAGTGATGAGAAAACTATGTATCATCAATGGAGCAAATAGGAATCTGAGAAATAAGCCCATCAATCTATCTTTGCAGGAAATGGCAAGAGGACACAATGAGGAAATGGGCAGTCTTCAATGATTAGTGTTGGGAAAACTGGAGAGCCATATACAGAAAAATAAAACCTATCTCATACCACATAAAAATTCAATTCAAAATTGATTAAAGACTTCTTTATGAGATCTGAAATTTGTAAAAGTACTACTCTTCTATTTGAAAATATTTAAAGTGCTCAAAATATTGGGGGAAGTAAACTAAGTATAGCAAATAACCCGTTTTCTCTACCTACTACATCTAGATTCACACTGGAGTTAAAGAATTCAGAAATTGGGGTTGGAGAGATGGCTCAGTGGTTAAGAGCACTGACTGCTCTTCCAGGTTCAATTCCCAGCACCCACATGGCAGCTTACAACTGTCTGTAATGCCAGGATCCAGCACCCTCACACAGATATACATACAGGCTAAAACAACAATAAAATAATTTTTTAAGAAAAGAATTCAGAAATTAGTACAGTTAGCAGGTAGTTAGGGAGAAGTCTTTCAAAGGGCAACTAATACGACAGACAACACAAAAATTCAAAAGAACTAAGACAAAAACTGCATAGGGTGCATTCAGAAACAGTGGAAGATGAATCTGAAGACAGACCACCAGGGCTAGACCATGCCTTACAGAAACAGATAGGACCTGAAATGCTAAACAGAACTAAAATGTCATATTTAAATATAGTAGCCATTAAACTTAGTGAAGAACAGCTCTAACTTACAATTGACGATAATTTTTAAAACTAAACTACATTATGGAAAGGTAATGAGAAAAAGAAAGCAAGTAAAAAGATAATTACAGTCTCTTAAAAACAATAAATTCAACCAAAACAGCAGATCAAATCAAAATGATAGGAAGTTAAGTGGGCTAACCGATTAAGAACTACGAAGAAGAGACAAATCAGGGACCAACACCTAAGCAACATGGTAAATACTGGCACTATTTGTTGAAATGTGGAAGCCAGAGGGAGAAGAAGATCAAGAACAGAGGAAAGAAGAGTAGTTTAGGGCACTCTATGGGTGAAGTATCTAATATACCTCTATATGGAAATGTACACTAGACAGACAGAAGAGCTTGGATTACAGTAATAGTCTCACTGGAAATGCAAATTTCTGGTTCATAAAGGCACAAGTAAGATTCATGGTTATTAGGTTGGAAGCACCTTTCTGAGAATGAAGAAACACAGATAGGAGACTCAACAACGCTCAAAATACAAAGGTGAACCATATTCACAAAAATCAACAGAGGACAGAATGAGGAGGAAGGGCTGCTAAAAGCAAAACAATGATAACATTTTAAGAAGCTGAAAATACTGAAAATTAACTATTACTTTCATAGTCTTATTCAGGTCTTCAAAACAGAACCCAAAAAATGTAAGATGTGAAAGCTGAATTACATACTAATAACTTATAATATCCCATGTTTAATTCTTTGAAAAGAATTTTTATTTATCATAAATAAAAAACTTTTATTGTGCCAGGTGTGGTGTTTCATACCTTCAAGAGACAGAGACAGCAAATTTCTGCAGATTTGAAGCTAGCCTTTTGTACATGGTGAATTCCAGGCCACTAAAGCTATATAATAAGACCCTGTCTTTATAAGCAAAAACAAAGCCCCACTTTTAGCATTACTTCATTTATTTATTTTGTTTGCTTGCTTGTTTCGTGTGCAGGAGGACATGTGTACAAATCTTCAGTCCCATTTTTTCTTTTAATTTGTTCTTACAATTAATTATGTGTGGAGAGGGGTGCTTCTTAAATAATGAAGAGGTGGTAAGAACAAGTGTAATTGTGTGTGTGTTGGGAAATATTATTTTCAGGTATATGACTTTTGTTTATGCTGAATTTGTGAAACTGTGTTACTGTGCCTGTTTAAAACACCTGATGGTCCTAATAAAGAGATGAACAGCCAATAGCAAGGTAGGAGTAAGAAAAGGCGAGGGTGGCAGGCAGAGTGTGAATAGAAGGAAAAATGAGGAGCAAGAAGAGAACAAGAAGAGGAGGATATCAGGGTCCAGCCACCCAACTGGCCATGGAATAAGAAGCAAAGTAAAATATACAGAAGAAAGACAAAGATCAGAGGCAAAAGGAGATGGGAATAACATAATATTAAAACAAGCTGGCTAGAAACAAGCCAAGCTGAAGCTCCACCAGGAGCAGAAGCCAGGAGCAAATCCAGCCCTGGGACACTGACTGAGCCATCGACCTGACTCAGAGTCCGCGACCTCCACCGGAGGGATTGAACCAGTTACCTAAGAGAAAACAAGCTCCACCAGGAGCAGAAGCCAGAAGCAAACCCGGTCCTGGGACACGAGCGGATCAGGATTGAGCCAGCGACCATATCCAGAGCCAGCGATCTCCACTGGAACAGGTACAAGGGAGTAACCGCTGAGCGAGTGAGCCAGAGCCAGAGACTGCTGAGGGTTCAGACGTGAATCTGGGACCTTCAAGGGAGTGGATATAGGCCAACACCCCCGTGGGTCTGGGCGAGAGTCTAGGACCTCCCAGGAACTAGGCCGAACCAGCGTCAGCCTGGGCGTGAGTGAGGCTGGGTCCTCCGAGGGAATAAGCAGGAACCAGAGATCTCGAAGGGGCCAGGCTCAAATCCGGGACCTCAGAAAGAGTAGGCCTGAACCAGGTCCCCTGTGGGTTCGGTCATTGATTTGGGACATCAAAGGAAACAGACAGGAACCTGGAACCCCTGTGGGTCCCAGCACGCGTCTGAGACCTCTGAGGAAGCAAACAGGTCCCCTGCGGGTTCGGGTACACCCGAGCCTAGAACCTCCCAGGCAGTAGACCCGAACCAGAAACCTTTCCAGGCCCAACTCCAACCCAGGGACTTCTGCAGGAGGGAACCCAGACTAGGATTTACAGATACAGGTCAAAGCTGGTAACCTAAGCCAAAGTTGCCCTGAGGCAAGAACTCCACTTTGGAAAACAAATTTCACAGGAGTGGAATTGAAGGAGACTCCTAAAAACGAGCTTCACCAGGAGCAGAAGCCAGGAGCAAATCCAGCCCTGGGACACTGATTGAGCCAAGGACCTGAAGCAGAGTCTGCAACCTCCACCTGAACCAGAGTGGGGCTGAATCAGTTACCTAAGACACAGAGAGAACAAGCTCCACCAGGAGCAGAAGCCAGGAGCAAACCCGGTCCCAGGACACGAGCAGATCAGGATTGACCCAGCGACCAGATCCAGAGTCAGCGATCACCACCACAACAGGTCTAACTCCAAGCCAGGGACTTCTGCAAGAGGAGATCCAGACCAAGATTTACAGAAACAGATCAAAGCCAGCAGCCTAGACCAAAGTAGGCTTGAGACAGCAAACTCCAAGGGAGCAGACCAAAGCACAGGAGCACTGAGCTACCTCTAGGAACAGGAATAACCAACAGGGTAACCAGAACTGTGACACTGACTGTACCACGAAGAAAACCATCTTAGCTTTCGATCTACTGGCACCTAGAGGGGTATTCAACAGAATCTCAGACAGCACCAATCACACCTATTAGGGGAAAAGATGAGTAGAAAAGGTAAGATCACAAGCTATACCACAAAGAAGCCAAGCTAAGGCCAGGCATTCATAACTAAGAATAAGCCTCTCTGTGTGTTTTATTTGGGAGCTGGGTGGTGGTGAAACCCTCAAAAAAGCCAAAAAAGATTAAAATCACACAACATATATATAAAATCTCAAAAATTCTTTTTTAAGGTTCTTAGCAACATTTTTTTTTTAAAATGTCAGTGTTTGCCTACATGTTTTGTGTATGTACCACGTGGATGTCTGGGCATCTACAGGTCAGAGTGGAGCAATAAATCTCTAAGAACTGGAGTTAAAGACAGTTTAAGCCACCATGCCGGTGCTGAGGCTGTCTGAAAGGGCTGTCTCTCAGCCTCTCAAAACTTAATTCTCATGTTAGGTGCTCTTAGTTATTTCTTCAGGGAAGAACAGCATATAACTAACATCGGGGCCGCGTGGTGGTGGTGCACACCTTTAATCCAGCACTTGGGAGGAGAAATAGGTGGATCTCTGTGTGTTCGAGGCCAACCTGGTCTCCAAAGTCAGTTCCAAGACAGCCCAGTCTATATATAGAAACCCCGTCTCGAAAAACTTTAAAAATTATCTAGAATGGCTAGAGCACCATCTAGTATACTCCCTGCTTTCCAATCACAAAATCCGTAGCAGAGCCAACTTCTATGCCAACTACACCACAGGGATGTCAAACTTAAAGCTACTAAAATAATAAACCCCATCCAGATACTAAGTCCCATCTCTCTCCATTATCTCTACAGTCAATTTACCACCTTTTCCCCCATCAGCTTCTCTAATCCAGTTCTCATCATTGTCTAACCTGATTTTGGCTTCTACACCAACAGAGACCAGGGAGTTTGCAGATTCCTCAGACACAGACCGCTGAACAGCTGAGACTGGCTGCTTGCTGCCATCCACTTCTGCTTCAGCATCCTCTTCCACAGATTGTTCTTTGATTTCTGCTTTACAGTAAACAAGAAAATAGAGTCATTTTGTGTTTAATCACTGAAGAACTTAACTACAAATCATAAGCAGTAATTAGAAAAGAATAAAATAAACGACAACACTTCACAAAAAGGAAAGTCTATATACACAGTTATTGTGAGTTCACTACTGAAAAATAATCAGCAACATAATTTAAACCATGGTTCACTATGCCTTAAGCCCACAGTACAACTTAAGTTTCACACTAAAAACAACTGTTTGGAATATTTTCAAGATTTTAACAGTTGATTTATAAATTAAATGTATTTCAGTGTAGTTCATTTCTTAAGTTTATTCACATTTTATAAATTGAGACTACTAATTTGAAACAATCACTGTGCATCCTAGCCACTTACCATTCTAAAAGCTAAATTCTTAAAGAGACTGCTCCTTGATTCTGCTGCCCTTAAAATTCTCCTCAGGGCTATAACTTCAGAAACCTTACACATACTTCTCAGTAAATAGCCTAATTACTGTAAGGCTTTTAAATGTGTACGGGTGTTTTGCCTGCATGTATGTACGTGTACCACACACATTCAGTACCCTTGGAGGCTGGAAAAGGGAGCTGGATCCCCAAGACTGCAGTTAGAGATGGTTATGAATCCATTATATAGGTGCTGGGAATGAAACTCAGGTTCTGCAAGAGCAACAAGTACTGTTAACCACTGAGCTATCACTCCAGCTCCTGTAAGGCTTTTAAAACACATCTGCTCCAATAACATGCTTCTCTTTAAATAAAAATATATCCAGTATCTTGCATTACCAGAATAAAGAGACACTCCTCCGCTATCAATGTTCCTGACACAATACTTCATTCTTAAATGAATCCTTGTTTTCCAATTGGAAGTTTGTTTAGGCCTTTCTACACAGTCTCTGAACAAACATGTAGACTGTATCTCAAGCACCAATTTGACCAGTTCCTGGCTATTTAAATATTATATGAAGGGCATTTCTCTTTTATTCACCTGTCAAACTACGCTTCTCCATATGCTTTATAAAACTGTTCATGAAGGACTGGACGACACTCCTAGGACAGAGAGGGCCAGAGGAAACAAGCTCCACCAGGAGCAGAAGCCAGGAACAAATCCAGCCCTGGGAGCCAACCCAGTCCTGGGACACTGGCAGACCAGGATTGAGCCAACAACCTGACTCAGAGTCTGCGATCTCCACCGGAACCGGAGTGGGACTGAACCAGTTACCTAAGACACAGAGAGAACAAGCTCCACTAGGAGCAGAAGCCAGGAGCAAACCACGAAATACGGGACAACATAAAAAGGCCAAATCTCAGAATAACAGGTATAGAAGAAGGAGAAGAAGTTCAACTCCAAGGTACAGAAAATTTATTTAACAAAATCATAGAAGAAAACTTTCCCTACCTAAAGAAAGATATGCCTATGAACATACAAGAAGCTTACAGAACACCAAATAGACTGGATCCAATAAAAGAAAAAGTCCTCTCACCACATAATAATCAAAACACTAAACATACAGAGTAAAGAAAGAATATTAAGAGATGCAAAGGAAAGAGGCCAAGTAACATATAAAGGTAGACCTATCAGAATTACACCTGACTTCTCAGTGGAGACAATGAAAGCCAGAAGGTCATGGTCAAGCGTCATGCAGACACTGAGAGACCACAGATGCCAGACCAGACTACTATACTCAGCGAAACTGTCGATCACCATAGAAGAACAAAACAAGACATTCCATGACAAATCTAGATTTCACCAATACCTAACCACAAACCCAGCCCTACACAAAATACTAGAAGGAAAACTCCAACCCAAGCAAGATGGCTACACCAACAAAAACACACACAATTGATGATCTCATTACAGCAAATTCCAAAGAAGAAAAAAAAACACACAAATTAACATCACCAACAATGAAAAACTAAATTAACAGGAGATAGCAACCACTGGTCATTAATATCCCTTAATGTAAATGGACTCAACTCACCTATAAAAAGGCACAGGCTAACAGATTGGATACGAAAACAGAAACTATCCCTCTTCTGCATAGAAGAAATGCATCTCAGCTTCAAAGACAGACACTGTCTCAGAGTAAAAGGTTGGGAAAAAAATATAACAATCAAATAGACCTAAGACAAAGCGGGTGTAGCTATCCTAATATCTAACAAAATAGACTTCAAACTAAAATCAGTCAAAAGAGACAAAGAAGGACATTTCATATTAGTCACAGAAAAAAATCCATCAAGAGGAAATTTCAGTACTGAACATCTATGCCCCAAATACAAGGGCACCCTCATATGTCAAAGAAACACTTCAAAAGCATAAATCATATATTAAACCCGACACACTGATAGTGGGAGACTTCAACACTCCCCTCTCACCACTGGACAGGTCAATCATGCAAAAAATGAACAGGAGAATAAGATAACAGATATTATGTCTCAAATGGACTTAACAGACATCTATAGAATGTTCAATCCAAACAGAAAAGAATATACCTTCTTCTCAGCACCTCATGGAACCTTCTCAAAAATTGACCACATACTCGGTAACAAAACAAACCTCAACAAATACAAAAAATTGGAATAACCCAATGTACCTTATCAGAACACCATGCTTTAAAACTAGAAGTCAACAGCAATACTAATTCCAGAAAACCCACAAACACATAGAAATTAAACAATGTTCACCTGAATCATCAATGGGTCAAGGAAGAATAAAGGGGGAAATTAAAGACTTCCTAAAATTCTATGAAAATGACCACACAACATACCCAAATTTATGGGACACAATGAAAGCAGTGTTAAGAGGCAAGTTCATAGCACTAATTATCTACATAAAGAAGCTGGAAAAATCCCACACTAGTGAATTAACAGAACATTTGAAAACTTTAGAACAGAAAGACGCAAACTCACCTAAGAGAACTAGATGGCAAGAAATAATCAAATTGAGAGCTGAAATCAACAAAATAGAAACAAAGAAAACAATACAAAGAATCAATGAGACAAAGAGTTGGCTCTTAGAGAAAAATCAACAAAATAGACAAATCTTTATCCAAATTAACCAAAAAGCAGAGAGAGAATATCCAAATTAACAAAATCAGAAATAAAAAGGGGGACATAACAACAGAAACGGAGGAAATACAGAGGATCATCAGGTCATATTTTGAAAACCTGTACTCCACAAAATTTGAAAACTTAAAGGAAATGGACAACTTTCTGGATAAATATCACCAAAATTAAATCAAGACCAGATAAGCATATTAAACAGACCTATAACTGCTGAAGAAATAGAAACAGTCATCAAAAGTCTCCCAACCAAAAAAAAAAAGCCTAGGACCAGATGATTTCAGCTCAGAATTCTATAAGACTTTCAAAGAAGAACTAATACCAATTCTCCTCAATTTATTCCACACTATAGAAACAGAGGGAACACTGCCAGACTCTTTTTATCAGGCTAAAATTACCCTGATCCCAAACCACAGAAAGACAATACTAAGAAAGAGAATTACAGACCAATCTCACTCATGAACATTGATGCAAAAATACTAAATAAAATACTAGCAAATAGAATCCAAGAACACATCAGAACCATCATCCACCATGACCAAGTTGGCTTCATCCCAAAGATGCAGGGATGGTTCAACTCCATTTACACAATGGAGTACTACACAGCCAAAATTTTGAATTTTGCAGGAAAATGGATGGAGCTAGAAAACATTATTTTGAGTGAAGTAACCCAGACACAGAAAGACAATTATCACATGTACTCACTCATAGATGGCTCATAAACATAAAGCAAAGAAAGCCAGCCTACAAACCACAATCCCAGAGAACTTAGACAACAATGCGAACACTAAAAGAGACTTACATAGATATAATCTACATGGGAAGTAGAAAGTAGAAAAAGACAAGATCTCCTGAGTAAATTGGGAGCACGGGAACCTTGGGGGAGGATTGAAGCGGGAGGGGAGAGGCAGGGAAGGGAGCAGAGAAAAATGTAGAGCTCAATAAATATCAATAAAATAAAATTTAAAAAAAATAAAACAAAACAAAAAAAGGAAAAAAAACTGTTCATGAAGATCAAATAGTTGAGTCACATAAGGTGTCACATGCTGGTAAAGCACAACTCTTGAGAGGCTAAGACAAGAGAATGGTGGGTTCTAAGCTACCCTATGATTTATAGTGAGTTTCAAGAAGCCTGGACTATAAGCTTAATACAAAAAGAAAGGGAGGGGCCGAGATGTGAGGGAGGGAGGGAGGGAGGGAGGGAGGGAGGGAACCATAAATGAATAAAATATCTAAAAGACAGGGAGAGAAAGAGAAAAAAGGAAGTGAGGGAGGGAGGGAGAAAGCCAAAAATGAATAAAATATTTAATAGCCTACTTTCTTTTCAGATGATTTTTTTTCTACTCCCAAATGCAAATACAGCCCTCTGCCTGAAGAACTTAATTATTATCCAGGTTTCGACAATCTCCTCTGGGCTTAATAACCTTTAAGCTTACATATACAGCACTAGCTCCTCACCAATATCCCAGACCATACTTTATAGCACACTAGATATGACTGTCTTAGCAGCTTGAACAATAAATTTTACTTGAAACTTCAACTCTCACCTCTCATACCAGTATTTCAATTTTATTTTCCTATTTTTTATGATGAGTATCACCTAAAGTCAACATGAACTTTAGGAAAGCATTTGGGAGAGAAAAAATGAGTAATTCTGAAAACTATTAGTTATTAAAAGTACATATAAGTTCTATCTAATAAAATTGATGACATGAAGCAACATGTTTGGGTTTTCATCATTAAAGCCTTTTTAATAATGGATATGAGAAAAAATGGCCATTGTTTTGATGAGGCTTATTAATCAAGGTATCATGTGTATTCTACAATTTTCATGTAAAATACCCAGCATCAAATCAACAAAGTATATATTTATATCTAATGTAAAGAGACTAAAAATGCAATTACAATTATAAATTTCTATGCAACAAATGAACCCATGACTAGATGACTACATCACAAATGAGAGAAAATACATGTACACACCCCCAATTAAGTATATAGCCTCAAAGTATGTAAAGAACTTGAAAGATGTACATGATAACACACAAAGTTCTGTCAAAAAATAAATAAATAAATAAATGTGCAAAGTGGGTGCTGGATCAACCAGGGACCTCCACAACCAAGCATGGTAGTTACTTAGCAAGTCACAAGATTGGAAACAACTGTGCCATTTCTCCATTGTATAAAGCTAATGATTTGCTCTTGGAAAAATTGTTTCTCTTTTCTATGGACTAAAACAGACCTAACAGCTAACCCAAGCCACAAAGCTGCCAATGAGAGCAACACTCCAAGAGATGGCACAGAAAAAAGAACAGAAGAAATCTGGGTTCATAAGCAACCACACAGAGAGTAATGAAGTCTCATCAAACACAACCTTTCATAATCAAAATACTAAATGGGGTCAGGTGAGATATCTTGGGAAATAAAGGTCTTGGTATACAAGCCTACTAACCTGCATTCAATCCCAGAACCCACATAAAGGTGAAACACAAAAAAAGACTCCAAACATTGTCCTCTGAATACTGTGGCACTGGAGAGGGAGAGTGGGAGGGATAGAAAAGAGGGGCGAGAGACAGAGTGGAGGGGACAGAAAGGGGGCGGGAAAGAAATCTTTCATACTACATAAGACAGGGGCTGGAGAGATGGCTCAGAGGATAAGAGCACTGGCTGCTCTTCCAGAGGTCCTGAGTTCAATTCCCAGTAATCACACGGTGGCTCACAACCATCTATAATGAGATCTGGTGCCTCTTCTGGCTCACAGGGATACATGCAGACAAAATATTGTATATATAATAAATAAATCTAAAAGAAAAAAAAGCTGTTTCATACTACATAAGACAAAATGAGTTTTATATAACCAACTGCTGTGTGTTTGAACTTTCTATCACAGCAGTCTGATTCACACTCAAGTTAACACAGACATTAATCTCAGGAACAAGTAACTAGCTAGAATAAGAAAAAAATAAAACTAAGTGGCTTGTTTATCTGACCATGAGGCACTAACAATGGGATTTTAAAATGAAAGCAGCTGATCCTTTTTATATCACTCTCTGCCATGACTAGAACCTGAAGTAGTAACTTAGAAAGCAAACAGTAACTACAGAGCCTACAGCTTTAGGGAGATACCAAGAAGTCAGATGTTACTTCAGATGTTACTTCTTTATGATGCCTGCTCTCTTCAGCTTTCCCAATAAAAGAAAGAAAGGAATCTCATTCTGCTAGCAATTCTCTGTCCGTGTACAATATGTAAAGTACTAGACAATGACATCTATAAAATGACTTTATGGGAAGACTTCATTTCTACTCAGTCAGGCACCAAAAACCTGCGGGGTGCACTTAGTTTACTGTTCTTCATAGTAAGTGACAAGGGGTAAGGCTGAGAGGAAGAGTGTGCACATAAGGAGACACTGGAACTGTGCTTCAGAAGCTGTAAACATAAGGTGCATGTACTCCGTGGGTGTATTTACTTATCTTTAAGAAATGGAATCAGGACCAATTCTAATCAAAAGAGACAGCAATATCAAGACTAGCTCTGAGTGTTCTCTTTCTCAGTCCAATGGCTCTATCCAGAATCCTAAACTGGACTTCCTACAGGAACAGAAGGAGTGGTAAAAGTGTTGTTTTATTTCTGGTCTAGATTTTTTTGGTTTAACTTTATAGTTTTAATTGGTAAAAAGGAATATTGAAACTGCTTCCTAGAAAGCAAAAGTTCTAACCACAAAACGTAATAATGGGTATCCCTAAATTTACTAATTTATCTTATATTCTTCATATGGCAAACTAAGTTACATTTTACTATCTGTCCCACTCAAAGCAGAAAAATTATACCCTATGATCCTCCCTACTTCCCTAACCCTAATCTTCAAAACTTGTCAGAATTTTGCAGGGAAAATAATACATTCTGCTGTAGATGGTATCAACTAAAGATCCAACCTGTGATCTCATGCAGAGTAGGGTCTAGATGAAAGACTGTGAAGCCCAGTGATAAGTGATGACATATTCTAGCCAGCATTTGTTTATCTGTAGAATACCCAAACATATGTGTGCTTAAACACCAGCTGGTGTGGTATATAAAGGAAAAGGTAGCCACTCACCCAATAAAATAGTACAGGCTCATTTACCTGTCCACTTTTTGCTTTTTATAGGCTTTTATTTGTTCAAGTTACATGCAGCCCAATTTTTAAGACAGAACTGACAATTTTCATATCTGAAACTGGGGAAAGAGGAAGGGAGAGATGAAAATGACTCAGTCAGTAAAGTCCTGCTATGTAAGAATTAAGACTTGAAATCAGATCTCCAGAATCTACATAAAAGGCTGGGGGTCTATAATCCCATCATTTGGGAAACAGAAATAGGCAGATCCCTGGATCTCATAAACAACTGGTGGTCTCCTGTTTCAAACTGACCCTGCCTCGAAAGGTGGGGGCACCAGATGTAGTGATGCATATCTTTAAGCCAGTGTGGTTCCAGGACAGCCAGAACTATATTGAGAACCTGTCTCAAAAATAAATAAGAGGGGATAAGTTGTAGTACACACCTCTACTTGAAACACTCAGGAGGCAAAGGCAGATGGATCTCTTTGAGTTCAAGGCTAGCTTGGTCTGCATCAGACGTTCCAACACAGCCAGAGATATCCAGTAAAAGCAAAACACACCAACGTAGGGATCAATAGAGTAAGACACTGGCCACCAACCTCCTGTGTATACCATCACCTCCTAGACACGGTTGTTGCCATGGGTACAGTCACCTCCTCTGATGGTTAGTTTTATTTATCAATTTGATACAGCCATCATCTAGAAACAGTCTTAATGAGGAATTATCTACACCAAACTAGCCTGTGGCCATGTAGGTGTGTGTGTGGGGGGGGTGTCTTAACTGTTAATTGACACAGACACAGGAAGACTTGTCCATTGTAAGCAGTAACATTCCCCAGAGCGAAGAAAAATAACTGGGGTTCTAGAGAAATGGTTCAGTGGTTAAGAGGGTTTACTGTAGCAAAACATAGCAACTCACAACCACCTGGAACTCCAATTCCAGGGATCCAACATTCTCTTCTGACTTCTGTGGGCACTAGGCATGTATGTGGTACACAGACATACATGTAGAAAACACCCATACACATAAAATAAAATAAATGAATAAATATATTATTTATGTACATATAAATATTCCAAATTATTAATAAAAATATTTTTCCAAAAGAAGAAGAAAGCTGAAAACAAACAATCATGGACGTATTCTCCCTTTGCTCTTGGCTATGGATCTGAAGTGACCAGCTGCTTGAATTCTCGCAAAACAACAGACTGTAACTTGGAAGTGCAAGTCAAATAAGACCTCTTCTTCCCTAAGTTGCTCTTTGTCAGGGTATTTTATCGCATCAACAGGAATGAAACTGGGCATCTCCCAACTTTAAACCTGACCTAAATAAACACAGTCAGTTTCACTTGGTCACAAAATGATCTATACCAGAAAGGTGAAGAGAAGGAAGGGAGAGAGCAGGGAAATGGCTTTATCCATCACCAAGTGGTTAATTCTCTAGCCACTAGGTGGCACATGTGCCATGTAACTAGACTATGGAAGAACCTAATCCCTAGTAAGGAAGCTTAAGTAAGAACTTAAGTATCTGCACTTCATTAAACATCACTGGTTATATGACCAGCATTTGGGGGATATAAAGAAAAATTATATCTGATCTCTAACTTTATGTAATTATACATTCCTTCTTTTAATTCTTTAACACATTTACAGCTCTTACTTAACCCTGAAGAGTTCATTTTAAGACAAGAGGAAATTAAATCAATAGTGGCTTTAAATCTAATCATTCACAATAGACATCTTTAACTCAGACATGGGCTCCCAATATGACCATGCCAAGTGACTGAATCTTTGGTTTGTTCCCAAATTCCAAATTAAAGTAGATAATTCCTCCTAGTATAAGATGATCATTCAGAGAGCACTTAGTCCAAGTGTAAGCATGAAGCTGTAATTAAGTATGAGTATACAGTTGTTATTCTGGTTACACACATTCACACAAAGGGATCTATGTATTGTCTTGTCCGTCTCACCAACAGGCTATCTTCCTCATGTACACTAACAGACACTCAACCATTAAATTGCACCCATGGCTCTTGATAAACGATCACAAATTATTTTTTAAAATAGTTTAGGGTATAAAAACAAAATAGAAAGAACACACATTCATTATCCCGCCTTTATGCTAGGAAGTTAATATTGCATTTCTTTGGACCAACAATTTATAACAAAATTCTGGGCAACTAGCACATACAGTGCACTTGTTTAAATGGAGTTAATACAAAAATAGACTCAGGATAATCCTCATAGATTTCCCTCAGAAACAGAAAATGGTAGCAAGAACAGTAACTGACACAATAGAAGTATGCACACTTGAGCTGGGAATGTAGCTTGGTTGGTTAGTACAGCATTTGCCTAGCATACATAAAGCTTTGTATTTAATCCTTAGCACCATACTAACCAGCCAAGCCTATAATCCCAACACTTGGGAGGAGGAATGAGTTTAAACCTATCCTGAACTACATGAGACCCTGTCTTTAAAAAAGGGGAGGGGGAACATGGCTGGAGAGATTGCTCAGGGGTTCGAAGTGTAATCACTCTTGCCGAAGACCTGAATTCTGTTCTAAAGAACCTCATCAGGTCACTTAGAATCACCTGTAAAATCTGGGGATCCAATGCCTCTGACATCTGCTGGCAAATACACTCATGTCCACATACTCAAACACAGATGGCATTAAAACATAATTAAAAATAAAATAAACTGGCTCAGAAATTAACATCACTGGGTGCTCTTGCAGAGGTTCTAAGTTCAATTCCCAGCAACCACGTGGCAGCTCTCAACCATCAATAATAAGACCTAATGCCTTTTTCCAGTATGTAGACAGAACACTATATACCTAATAAATAATCTTTAAAAATAAATGAATGAATAGGAAGGAAGGAAGGAAGGAAGGAAGGAAGGAAGGAAGGAAGGAAGGAAGGAAGGAAAAAATGGGCACAGTGGGATATGCCTTTAATGTCAGTACTCTGGAGGCAGAGGCAGATGTGCACAAGGTATGATGGGGGTTAAACAAGAAAGTACTAGTGCAGCCAGCTAAAGCTGTAAGGATAAACAAAAAATTCACTAACAGTTCTCTGAAATTCTTCCCCCTTTTTAAAAAAGAGCTGCATAGGATATGGCTCAGTTAGCAAGAATTCAGATGCCCAGCACCGACAGAAAAAGCCAGATACAGAAGCACACCATCTGTACACTCAGTTACATGTGGATCCCTAGAAATACTATCAACACAGTCAAACGGTTGCCTTCAGCTTTGCTGAAAATAAATAATTTTTGAGAAATTCCTTTAAAAGTAAGGTGGCAGGCAATTGAAGAAGACATTTGGTGTTGACCTTAGGTCTCCACAAGCACTGTCGTGTGCTCACACATGTGCATGCACACACACAAACACCCTTATAAACACATGCCTCCCAAATACACATAAAAAAATAAAGTCTCAGCCGTGTGGTGGTGGCGCACGCCTTTAATCCCAGCACTCGGGCAGAGGCAGGCAGATCTCTGTGAGTTCGAGGCCAGCCTGATCTACATGAGCTAGTTCCAGGACAGGCACCAAAGCTACAGAGAAACCTTGTCTCAAAAAACCAAATTCCAAAAAGAATCAAGTCTCAAAATTAAGTTTCATAGGCTGGGTTGTGTTTGTACACTTCTTCACTGCAGGCACACTCTAACCATAGCACATGAATTTTGTTAACATTATTGGAACATCTTACTAAGGAATCACTGTTATAAATATGAGGATTAAAATAAAATAAAAAATAAAGAGAATCCGAATTCTTGCATAGGACTGAGTTCAGCAGCACCAACATTGGGTGGCTCACAACCAACAACCTAACTCCAGCTCCAAGGAGGGATCTGATGCCTCTGTTGTGACAAGTACATACCCACACAGAGACACAAACATATGATTAAAAATAAAATAAAATCAAAATAGAGTCACTTTGTTTTGGTTTGGTTTTTGAGACAAGGTTTCTCTGTGTAAACAGCCCTAGCTTTCCTGGAATTTACTATATTGACCAGGCTGGCCTCAAACTCATAGAGCTCTGCCTGCCTCTGCCTCTTGAGTGCTGAGATTAAATGAATTTACCACCACTACCTGGCAAGAAGAATCATTTTGATCATGAATGGTGTAAATGTACAAATTAGAAGAGAGGTTGTCAGCTAGGTGGTGGTGGCTCATACCTTTAATCCCAGCACATGGGAAGCAGAGGCAGGCAGGAAGCAGAGATAGGCGGATGTCAGTGAGTTCGAGGCCAGTCTGGTCTACATAGTGAGTTCCACAGCCAGGACTGTTATACCCAGAAACCCTGTCTCAAAAAGAAGAAGACAGGTTGTCTAATAGATTAAAAAAACATGGGGGCTAGAGAGATTACTCAGAAGTGTTGAGATCAATTCCTAGCAATCACATGGTGGCTCACAACCACACAACCAATTATAATGAGATTTGGTGCCCTCTTTCTGGAGTGCAGGCATGCAGGCAGGAACAACATATATAATAAAAAAAAATCTTTTAAAAAACTAAAAACATGGAGGCTGGAGAGGTGGCTCAGCAGTTAAGAGCACTGGCTGCTCTTCCAGAGGTCCTGAGTTCAAGTCTCAGCATCTACATGGTGGCTCACAGCCATCTATAGTGGGATCTGATGTCCTCATCTGGCATTAAAGTACATGCAGATAGAGCACTAATAAAATAGTAAATCTTAATGAAAATTTAAAAAATAAAATAAAAAATAATAAAAACATGAGCCGCTTACATAATGCTAAGAATAAACATACTTTGAACATAAAAACACATGTAAATATAAACAAAGAATGACACTTTATGCTGACATTATTGTGAGAATTTGAATGTATTTGGCCCTCATAAACTCATAGGGAGTGGCACTATTAGGATGTGTGGCCTTGTTGAAGGAAATGTGGTCTTGTTGGAGGAGGCTGGAGGGCATTCCTTTAATCTGGACTAGACCTTCTGTTGGCAGTGTGTCAGTGTGCAGGCAGGCTTTGAGAGTTCTTTTTCTCAAGCTTTACTTAGTGTGACACTCAGTTGACTTCCTGTTGCCTTCAAGATGTAGGAAACTCACTATTTCTTCACCAGCATGCCTAGTTGCATGCTGCCATGCTTCCCACCGTGATGGACTGAATCTCTGAACTATAAACTACAACCACAAATGTTTTGTTTATAAGAGTTGCCATGGTCATAGAGTCTCTTCACAGAACAATTACATTGTTAGTAAGTATGCAAAATGGTACAGAAAGGTGTAAGTGTATAGGCATTTACAAAACTAATTCTGGGGGCTGGAGAGATGGCTCGGTGGTTAAGAGCACTGGCTGCTCTTCCAGACCAGAGGTCCTAAGTTCGATTCCCAGCAACCACATGGTGGCTCACAACCATCTATAATGAGATCTGGCGCCCTCTTCTGGCTTGTGGGAATACATAGAGGCAGAATGTTGTATACATAATAAATAAATCTTAAAAAAAAAACTAATTCTGACCATATAATCCAACAATTATGCTGCTTAACATTTACCCAAATGAGTTTAAGATATGACTGCACAAAAAAAAAACCTAAAACAAATGTGTTGATTGTAGCTATATATGCTGAACCTTTGAAATTATCAATTAAGTTCTCCAGTGGGTGAATAATATAGTAGAACCAGGCAGTAGAAGATTTATTGACAGAATGAGCCATCAAGCTGTGCATTGTGGATAACAACTATGACAAGCCAAAGGCAAGTAAGGCAGAAGGACTGCCTTGAGTTTGAGACAAGAGTAATTCCAGGCCAGCCTGGGCTATGGAATAAGACCTTCTCACAGAAAACAGACAGACAGACAGACAGACAGACACACACACACACACACACACACACAATTTCAGGGCCAGAAAGATGGCTTGTGAATAAAGGCACTTGTGACCAAGGGTTAGCCCTGGGACCCACATTGTGGAAGAAGAGAAGCTGACACAAAAAAATAAATAAGCCGAGAGGTGGTGGCACATGCCTTTAATACCAGCATTTAGGAGGCAAAGTAGGTGGATCTCTGTGAGTTCAAGCCCAGCCTGGTCTACAGAGTGAGTCCCAGGACAACCAGAGAAACCTTGTCTTGAAAAACCAGGAAAAAAGGTAAGAAGTAAACAAATGGAGTTGAAACACACACAACAGCAGTAGCAACAATAGTAGATAGATATAAGCCTATATTCACAAACATAATATATACACAAAATAATCTTCTAAAAACCACAAATATTAATGAAAGACTAAGACAGTGACAAAATATTTTTACAAAGTAGAAAAACTAAGAGTTACAGTAATATGCTTTTTCCTGTCAATAATGACCATGAATATAAAAACAAATTCCTCTGATGAAAAGGTATAGACTACCTAAGTAGACCCCTCTCCACTCCCCCAAAAAAGTGAAAACCAAATCCACAAAAATATACTTCATAAATTAAGAACCAGGTACACTGAAACTGAAGGGATCAAAAAAGACATACCAAATAAATAGAAAACAAGAAAAGGCAGTAATAATAATATTTAGATAAAATACACTATTGTCAAGAAGAAAAGAAAAAAGTCACTACATAATGAAAAGTGGATCAATTCAACAAAGGAAACAATTGTCAAAATATACACAACTCTGAAACAATTATATAAAGCAATAATTAGAGGTAAAAGAAGAGACCATTCCAAATCATAGGACTAAACAAAATCCACAACAATAACAATCACAACAAAAATTAACAAAGAAATATTAAAGGAGGCTGGAGGGGCTGAAGAGATGACTCAGCAGTTAACAGCACTGACTGCTTTTCTAGAGGATCCAGCTTCAATTACCAGAAAGTACATGGGAGCTCACAGCTGTCAATATCGCCAGCTCTAGATGATCCAAAGCCCTCTTTCTGGTATCCCTAGATACCAGATACACACACACATGCAAGTAAAACACCCCTACACATAAAATAAAAATAAATTTCAAAAAGATAAAAACATGTAAAATTTTTAAAGGGAAGGTGGGACCTGGAGAGATGCCTCAGTTTCCAGCACCCACAACAGGTGGCTCACAGCCACCAGTAAGATAGCTCAAGCTCCAGGAGATCTAGCCCACTCTCAAAAGACTCTGCAGGCATCCTTATACTTGTGGCACATGTGCACATATACACAGGCAGATAACAACACACACACAAACACCGCTTTTAAAAAAAGAAACAAAGTCAAATTATATTATGAACAAAATGAACCTAAAAGACATCTACACATTATATCATCCAATACCTCTAAAATACACATTCATCTCAGCAGTGCATAGAACAGTCTCTAAGACAGACCACATCGGAAAACAAGCCTCAGAAGACAGAAAAAAAAATTAAAGGTATATCATGCATCGTCTTTGACTACAGTGGAGTAAAGCTTAAAATGAACAAGAAAGAAACCAGAAATTGTAAAAAATTATATGCAGATTTATAACATGCTCTTGAAGAAATCGAGAGGAATTTAAATTTTCACTGAAAAGTTAAAAACAATAAGGAAAAACCAAGTGGGTTCAACAAAAGAAGAACTAGAGAAGTCTGTAGCAGTCAGTGCCTCACCATCAACAACCAAAGAAAGAAAATAAACTAACGCTGCAACCCCCATTACTAGAAGAGAGCAAACCAAATCAACCCCAAGGTAGAAGGAAAGAAACCAAGCCATTAGAGCATAAAATAATACATCAGAGATGGGAGGGAGAAAGGGAGGGAGGGAGGGAAGAGTAGGAATGTTGTCACTGCTGACAGGCATAATATACAGCTGGGGCAAAGGTTAAGTATAAGGCTAGATTGGTGTACCTAGCTAGAATCTAAAATCTATCCCAAAAAAGATATGTGAAAGGAATAGATGACAAAAGAAAAGAGATACATTATATAACTGACACCAGAAACAAAAAGGATCACTAGGGACTATGAACAACTTCATGAAAAACTGAACATACAGTCTACTAAAATTGAACCTAACAATGTCTCAGCAGACCAATAGTGAGAGATAAATGTTTATCAATCATAAAGACTTTTCTATCAAGAAAAAGCCTAGAGACAAACTTTTAAAATAAAACTAATATAAATTCTTTTTAAATTATTTATAAATCCTAAAGAGGAAGAATTCTTCTAATTTCTTTCTGTCAGATCTCAATTACCCTGATTTTAAAAAGGGGGGGGAGACATACAGAGAAGCATTAGCATACAAAGCACGACAGGTCAATATCCCCCCCCCCCAAAAAAAAATCAATATAAAGCTCAAAGCTGGGCAAGGTGGCACACTCTTTTAACCCGCCTAGAGGATTCTTCCCCATCCCCACCACATCCAGACACAGGATTTCTCTGTGTAACAGCTCTGGCTCTCCTGGTACTCGTTCTGGCCAGACTGGCCTCAAACTCACAGAGATCCGCGTGCCTCTGCCTCCCAAGTGCTGTTATTAAAGGCGTGCGCCATGACTGCCAGGCTGATACTGCGATTCTTAGTATCTACGTAACAAACACTAAGGCACTACAGCTTAAATCACATATTGAGCCTCACAGAGTGATAATGGGTGACTTCAATACCCCACTCTCACCAATAGACAGATCACAAAAACTAAACAAAGAAATGCTGAAGCTAATAAACATTAGAAACAGAATGGACCTAACAGGTATTTGCAAAACTTTTCATCCAAACACAAAAGAATATATACCTTCTCAGTACCTCATGGAACTTTCTCCAAAACTGACCACATACTTGGACACAAAGCAAGAGCAAGTCTCAACAGATTTTTTTTTTTTTTTTTTGGAGGGGGTAGTTTTCAAGACAGGATTTCTCTGTAGCTTTGGAGCCTATCCAGGAACTAGCTCTTGGAGACCAGGCTGGTCTCGAACTCAGAGAGATCCACCTGCCTCTGCCTCCCAAGTGCTGGGATTAAAGACGTGGACAACCGCCAGCTGGCTTCTCAACAGATTTTTAAAAAATAAGTAACAAACAAACAAACCTGAAATCACACCCAGCATTCTGTCTGACTACCACATATTAAAGCTGGGTATCAATGAGAGAAAGCTTACAAACTCATGGAAACTGAACCACTCATTACTTAATGAAAAATGGGACAGGACAGATTAAAAAGTAAAAGCTTTCTAGAATTAAATGAAAATGAAATACAACATGCCCCAACTTATGGAACACAATTACGTGCCTACATTAAAAAAGAGGATAGACAGACATCTCAGATTACTAAATTTAATAGCATATTTGAAAGATGGAGAACAAAGAAGAAATATACCAAAAAGGAGTAGATGGTAAGAAATAATCAAACTCAAGACTGAATCAATAAACTAAAAATAAACAAACAAACAAAAAACCAATATAAGGAATCAAGGAAACAAAGCTGGTTCTTTGAAAAAACCAGTAAGATTAACAAACCCTTAGCCAAGCTAACTAAAAGGTGGAGAGAGAAGTATTAACAACCTTAGAGGTGAGTGGACATAACAAGGGATGCCAACAAAATACAGAGAATCACAAGAACATATTTTAAAAACCTGTACTCCAAACTGGAAAACCTAAAAGAAATAGATAATTTGTCTCAATATATATCACCTACCAAATTAAAATGAAAATCAGGTAAGCAGTTTAAACAAACCTATAAAATTCCTAGTGAAACAGAAGCAGTAATTAAGTCTACTAACCAAAAAAAGCCCAGGACCAGATGACTTTGGCACAAACTTCTTTCCCAAAACTCCTCAAATTATTCCAAATACAAGAAACAGAAAGAACACAGCCCAATTTGTTTTACAAGGACAGTTACTGGTAACCTAAGCCACATAAAAATTCAACAAAGAAAGAAAATTTTAAATCAATTTCCTTTATAAACATATATGCAAAAGTCTCAACGAAATACTTGCAAACTGAATCCAAGCACACACCAAAAAGATCATCTACCATGATGAAGTAGGTTTCATCCCAGAGATGCAGGAATGATTCAACATATGCAAATCAATATATGCAGTCCACCAATAAACAGACCGACAGATAAAAACCTCATTAGGTGCAGAAAGGGCCTTTGACAAAATCCAACAGCCCTTCATGACAAAAACTCTGAAGAGATTAGGGATACAAGGATTAGGATACAAGGGAAATACCTCAACAGGCAATTTACAGCAAGTCCACAGTCAACATCAACCTAAATGGAGCGAAATTCAAAGCATGCTCACAAGACAAGGTTATCCACTCTCTCCATACCTACTGAATACAGTACTTGAAGTCTTAGCTAGAGTAGTAAGAAAACTGAGGGAGATCAAAAGGATACAAATATGAAGAGAAGAAGTCAAAATATTTTTATTTGCAGATGAAGAGTGTGAGTGAGTGGGGTGGGCGGGTGGGGGTGTGTGTGTCTGTGTCCCTGTCCCTAAAAGTTCAACCAAGGTACTCCCTATACCTGATAAACACTTTCAGCAAAGTAACTGGATATAAAACTAACACAAAAAATCAGTTGCCTTCCTATATTCAAATGACAATCAGACTGAGATAGAAACTAGGGAAACATCACCCTTCACAACAGCCACAAATAATATGAAATATCTTGGGGTAACTTATAATCAAGCAAATAAAAGACGTCTATGATAAAAAAAAAAACTTTAAGATACTGAAGAAAGAAATTGAAGACAATATCAGAAGATGGAAAGATCTGCCAAGGCTCATGGACAGGTAAGATTAATGTAGGAAACGGCCATCCTACCAAAAGTAGTCTACAGATTCACTGAAATCCCCATTAAAATCCAACACAATTCATCACAGAACTTGAAAGCAGTTTTCAATTTCATATGGAAACACACACACAAAAAAAAAAAAGAAAGAAAAGCAGGATAGCTAAAATACTCCTGAGTAATGAAAGAACTGCAGAAGATATCACCATGCCTGATCTCAAATTATACTACAGAGCTAAGAGTAATAAAAACAGTACAAAAATAGACATGTTGATCAATGGAATTGAACTGAACTAAGTGCACACCTATGGACACCTGATTTTTTATAAAGAAGCCAGAAATACACACTGGATAAAAAGCATTTTTGACAAATGGTGCTGGTCAAACTAGATGACCAGATGCAGAAGAATGCAAATAGATGCATACTTGTCACCCTGCACAAAACTCAACTCCAGATGGATCAAAGATCTCAACTTAAGGACAGATACATTGAATCTGACAGAAAAGAAAGTGGGGAATAGCCTTGAACTCATTGGCACAGGAAAAGACTTTCTTACTACAACACTAATAGCACAGGCACTAAGAACAACCATTAATAAACAGAACCTCATGAAACTGAAAAACTTCTCAATGGCAAAGGTCACTGTCATTCGGACAAAGTGACTGGCTACAGAATGGGGAAAGATTTTTTTTTTTAATCAACTACATATCTGACAGAGGGATAATATCAAAAATACATAAATACAAAAGAACAAAATAAATGAAAATAAATAACCCAATTTTTAGAATGGGGTACAGATCTAGACAGGATTTTCAAAAGAGAAAACTCAAATGGCTGAGAAACAAAGAAATGATCAATATCCTTAGCCATAAAGGAAACGCATATCAAAACTACTTTGAGATTTTATCTTAAACCAGTCAGAATAGCTAAAATAAATAAAAGTAAGGGCAACATTCCTCCATTGCTGATGGAAATGCAATCTTATACAGAAACTATGGAAATCAGTATGGCGGTTCCTAGGGAAGATGGGAATCGATCTACGTCAAGATGCAGATGCATACTACTCTTGGGCACATACCCAAAGGACACTTCATCCTACTACAGAGACACGTGCTCAACCATGTTCACTACTGCTCTATTAGTAATAGACAGAAATTGGAAACAAGTCAAATGTCTATCAACAGATGAACAGATAAAGAAAATATGGCACATTTACACAATGGAGTATTACTCAGTTGTTTTTGAAAAAAAAAAAGCAATCATGAAATTTGCAGGTAAGTTGATGGAAGGTAGGAATCATTCTGAGTGGGTTAACTCAGCCCCAGAAGGACAATGCATTCACTTATATGTGGATACTAGCTGTTAAATCATTGATAAGCAAACTGCAATCTGTATATCCAGAGAGGCTAGACAGAGTCTAAGGGACTAATGAGGGTGGGGAGGTAGGGGGTGTTGGGTCTCCAAAGGATGAGGAAATAGACTACATAGTTAATGAATGGATGGGAGGATCAAATGAGGAGACGTGAGGGAAAGAGGGAGGAGGAATGGAATACAGGGAGGATAGATAAAACTAAAGGCCTTTGAGGGGTTTTATGGAAACCTAATAATAATATTAATTAATGAATATATTATTAATAAATTGATATTATACATATCATGGCTTTTGTGTGTTTTTTTTAAACATTATAGGTCCTTAGCTGGGTAAAGTGAAGCACTTGGGAGGCAGAAGTAGGAGGATCTCCGTGACTTTTTGAGGCCAGCCTGGTCTATATAGTCAGAGCTACATAGTGAGCTCCTGTCTCAAAAAAAACTCAGAACATTACAGGTCCTTTTTATGTATATTATGGTTTCCAGTTTTGTATTTTTGGGATTCCTATGTGTACGAACGTGCTTGTCTTCTGTGTCTATATTCATTTCTTGTGCTTTTTCTTCTTTGGTGGTTTTGTCCTATTCTGATTTGTTGTATTTGTTTTATCTAATTGTATTTTGTTTTATTTTGTTATTATTCCTTAGAAGCATGTTTGTTTCCTAGGGAGACACAGGCAGGGAGGAGCTGGGAGGAATAGGGGGAGAGAAAACCAAATTAGAATTTATTGTATGAAAAAAATGTATTCCTAATTTAAAAAAAAAAAGTCTACACAGTTCAAATGATTTACACATTCAATGTAATTTTCAATCAAAATACCAATGATATTCTTCAAGAAATTAGAAGTTAATCACAAAATAATAAGAAAAGGTAAGGCATGGTGGTGCATGCCATTAATCTGAAGCCAGAGTCAGGTGCACCTCTATGAATTTGACCCCAGCCTGGTCTACATAGTGAGCTCCAGGCCCTGCGTAAATAAATGAATGGATGGATGGATGGATAAACATCTTCAGAACCAAAATAATCCTGAAACCTGGGAGGGGGGGGTGTATAGCTAGAAGCATTATAATACCTGACTTTAAAATATATAAAGCATAAATATAATGTTATGACACGACTGTAATTTAAATCTTGAGAGGGACACAACTAATACCTTAAATTCTAGGACAGAATGAGCTACAAACACAAGTTCCTCTCCCTCTCTCTCTCTCTCTCTCTCTCTCTCTCTCTCTCTCTCTCACACACACACACACACACACACACACACACACACACACACACACATGGTGGGGGTGGGGTAGCACTAAACAAGTGGTTCTATAATGAAGAAGAAACAAAAGTAAACAGTTCCCTGGTTCTAAATATGTACAGCTGGGTCAAAGCCTTCAAATAAAATCCAAAATTTTAAGTTATAAGTGTAGAAGAATTTCAATAACTATCCATGAGCATAAAGACATTCTTAGACATGATCCCACCCACCCCCCGAAATAAACCACAGGCAACTAAAAAATTGACAAATAAGATTTCAAACAAAAAACACAGGGAACTAAAAAATTGACAAATAAGATTTCAAACGAAAAAAACACTGTTGTGTGATATTTTGATCATGTTCTGACAAATAAAGCTTGTTTGGAGTCAGAGGGCAAAGCTAGCCACTAGCCAATCACAATTAAGCACAGAGGTTTGGATGACAGCAGACAGATATAGAGCAGGAAGTAGTAAGACAGGGTGGAGAGGGAACTCGGCCCCTTTTGGGTTGGAGGGGACTTGATGGCTTCTCTACTTCTCTGATTCTTCAGGTTCTTACCCCGATATCTGATTCCTGAATTTTTATTGATTAAAAAAAATAATTAGACTAACACTTCAAACATCTGTCCAACAAAGGAAATAATCAACAGAACAAACCTGAAGAATGGGAAGTAACATACAAATTAATCACTAACAAGTGATAAACTTCCAGAGTATGTAAGGAACTCAACTCAAAAGCAGAGAAAGAAGAGGGTGAGGTATGAGGTACAAAGAGCATCTAAGAAAATAACACAGAAATGAAAACCAAAACCACAAGATGTCATCTCATCCTCCAAGTAATTATTTAAAAAATAATAATAAAGACAAAAATGATTACTGGTAAGATAAAGGACTGGCCTCATCTCATACACTAATGGTGAGAATGAAAATTAGCTCAGTTATGAGATGGAAAAATGGCTCAGCTGTTAAGAACACTGGTGCCTACATAGCAGAAAAAAATAACGACAGCCTAAATTTTGCAGGAAAATGGATGGAACTAGAAAGCATTATTTTGAGTGAAGTAACCCAGACACAGAAAGACAATTATCACATGTACTCACTCATAGGTGGTTTTTAAACATAAGGCAAAGAAAACCATCTTACAAACCACAATCCCAGAGAATTTAGACAGCAATATGGACACTAAGAGAGACCTACATAGATATAATCTACGTGGGAAGTAGAAAGTATAAAAAGACAAGATCTCCTGAATAAATTGGGAGCATGGGGACCTTGGGGGAGGGTTGAGGGAGGGAGGGGTGTGGCAGGGAGGGGAGCAGAGAAAAATAAATAAAAAAAAATTAAAAAAAGAACACTGGTGTTCTTCAGGGGACTAGGAATCAATACCCAGCACCCACAGAGAGGCTCACAACCAACTTTTACTCCAATTCCAGGGAATCCAACACCTTTTGACCTCCGGGGGCACCAGGCATGTACAAGGTGCACTTACATACATGCAGGCAAAACACTCACTCATATAAAATAAAAATAAATAAATCTTTCTGAAAACTAGTTCAGTTATGGAATGTTCTGGGAAGGGGGAAGGGAGTAGAGGGGAGGGGAGAGGAAGCCACATGGCCAGGTGGTAGTGATGCATGCCTTTAATCCCAGCATTCAGGAGGCAGAGTCGGACAGATCTCTGATCTCTGTGGGTTCCAGGTCAACCAAAACTACACAGAGAAACCCTGTGTCAAAAAACCAAAATAAGAAAAGGGGGGGAGGTGCCATATGCCTATAGTTCCAACACTTGGAAGGAGACACCAACAATCACCTGACCCCTTTAAGAGTTGCCTAGCAAAATCCTGCATCCCAAACAATAAATAAATAAATAAATACATGAACCAACCTAATTATAAATAGACCAACCATATAACACAGCAATCCCAGTATTGGGTATATATCCAAATGAAACCAGTACATAGAAAAGGTATCTGTATTGGTATGTTAATAATATCCACAAATAGCCAAACACAAATCACCCAAAGAGTCAATGAATGAACAGATGAAAAATGTGTACATATTAAAGGAATATTATACAATTAAGAATAAAAATAAGGAGCTGGAGAGAAGTTTCAGTGGTTAAAAGAACAGGCTGCTCTTGCAGAAGACTTAGGTTCAGTTCCTAACACCTATACAACAGGTCACAACCATCTCTAACTCCAGTTCCAGGAAATCCAATACCCTCTCTGAACTCCACAGGTACTACTGCACTGGTACCCAAACATGCACACAGGCAAAACACCTGTACACATAAAATAAAACCTTCTTTCAATAAAACTAAATTAGCCAGGCACGATACTATGCATGGCTGTACCCAGATCTCAAGATGGGAAGGCAACAGGATCACAAGTTTGAGGCCACCTTTGGCTTTATAGTGATTTTAAGCTAACCTATACTACAGAGCTAGACTATGTCCTGGGGGAGGGGGGGAGCGGATTATTCCATCTACAGAAATGTGGAAATGGACAATACTATATGAACTTATATACTCTATAAGTCAAAAACAGAAAGACAATCATTACATCTCATTTTAATACAGAAGCTAAGAGTCTCACAGAAGCTAAAAGTCTCAAAAAACAAACAACAAACAAACAATAGAATCATGGTTACCAGAGCTTGGGAAGGACATATAGGAAGGAGGGAGGGATAATATGTATATGAGTAGATGCAGATGCATGGAAAGACTAATTTCTTCCAGGCATGGTAACACATAACTTTAATCCCAGCACTCAAGAGACAGGGGCAGGTGGATCCCTGAATTTGAGGCTACACACAGTTTCAGGACAACTAGTGAGACACGCCTGTCTCAAATAAAAAAGTAAATAAGCAAGCTAGCTTGCTAACTACTTAGAGATAAGCTTCAATGGGTATCAACTCACATTTATAAGTATGTATATACTATCTCTTCTGATAGTTAATGTCTTACTAAACAAGACAAAGACCAACATAATTATTTCTCAACTGAAACAACTGTAATATGCATGCTTACAACCTATGGGTTCCTCTCCCGGTAATACTATTTTCCTTAGCTGAAAAAGCCTGGAAGTACCCAGAAAGCTGCTGAATTTCTATCTAGGGGCAGGAAAGATTAAAGATGGACCTCAAAAATATTCTTTCCAAAGACCAATGAGTTCTGCAGCATTCTAAGAAAGTACTTAAAACACAGGATTAGAAACAAAGTATGTGGACGAGAAACAAGCAGGAGAACACCTGAAGGGTGTGAAATTCCTGCCCCCAACACTAGAATAATAAAGAATGAAAACTAAAATGAAGCACTAGAAGCTTGAAAGGGGGTGGTGGTGAATGAAATAATCATCCTCAATTACTGAGAAAGAAATTTCTAGGTGTAGTAAAAAGAGCAATCTTGAGTAAAAGGAGTAATCTTGACTCACTTGAGATCTGAGGTGACAACTTTAAACCCAATCAGCAAATTATCTGTTTTCTACACCCATAATCAGTTAAAAAATGCAAAACATGGGTTTGGTGGAAGAGTTTAAGGTGCACCAAGAAAATGACAATAGCTACGAGTGGTGGTGCATGCCTTTGATCCTAGCCTAAGGCGGCAGAGGCAGGCGGATCTCTTTAAAAAGAGTTGGAGACCAGAGCAGTATAGAAAGTGAACTCCAGGCTAGCAAGGGTTACATAATGCCAAAAAAGAAAAGAAAAAAAAAGACTACAAAGACTTGGAGCTAGAAGAGTAACAAGCCCGTTTTCACTGGGCTATAGGTTTGAATATGTGAAAAACTGCATGGTATATATTTTAATACAAAAAAAAAGTGTGGTTAAAAAAAAAAAAGAGGTAGCACCTATAGCCTGACCTGAGATGTTGAAAATGAGTCACAATTGTCCCAATAATTGGCACAATGACAAGGGTAATGTGTGAACTATAAGAATGTGTAACTAAGAGGAAAACTTTAGAAAAAAATCAGGGTCAAAAAGTCAAGATATTAAATAAACAGAGCATCAAAACTTACAAGAAAAAAAAAACAGAATAACATAGAAATGGTGCTAAATCTTCACTCAGTAAGATAATACCCAAAAAGAATAGTAATGGGTACATTAAGAAGATTACTGGACGACATTGTTTTAGTGTAATTTATAAAATAATCATGTTGAAAATGTCATTTAAAAATTTTTTTTGACAAGCTGGATATAGTGGCGCACGCCTTTAATCCCAGCACTCCAGAGGCAGAGGCAGGTGGGTCTCTGAGTTCAAGGCCAGCCTGGTCTACAGAACAAGATACAGGATAGCCAAAAGTAGAAATCTTATCTTGAACATTAAAAAGGAAGGAAGGGGAAAGAGAAGGAAAGGTAAGGATTCTGAATCCCCAATCTTCACTTTGTCACTCCAACTAAAGAAACGCAACAGAGGCTCACGCTTTTAATCCCAGCACTCAGGAGGCAGAAGCAGGGGGATCTCTCTGAGTTCGAGAGCAGCCTAGTCTACAAGAGCTGGTTCCAGGACAGGCTCCAAAGCTACAAAGAAACCCTGTCTCGAAAAAAAAGAACCACAACAGAAAGGAAAAGGGACTACACAGTATACAAAGGCTTTCCAAGAACTCTACACTAACATCAAAAGAAATAATCTTAAGGGCTGAGTGGTGACAGACAGCTTTAATCTCAACACTCAGGAGGCAGAGGCAGGCAGATCTCTGAGTTTTAGGCCAGCCTTGTCTACAGAGCTAGTTCGAAAGCCAAGACTGCACAGAGAAACCCTGTCTCAAAGAAAATAAATAAAGTATTTTCTAGAAAGTATCTTAAAAGGTAAAGCGAGTGCTCATGAGAGATGGCTCAATAAGTAAAGGAGCTTGCTGCCAAGTCTGACCCCCACAATCCATATAGTGGAAGGACAACTTTCACAAGTTGTCCTCTAACCACACACATAAACAAATACACACACAATAGAGAGGTAGATAGACTGATAGGCAGACAGACAGACAGACAGAAAGAGTGGGGCTATAAAAATGGCTTTGTGGTTATGAGCACTGGTTGCTCTACCAGAAGGTCTAGGTTTGATTCCAAGCAAACACAGGCAGCTCACAACTGCCTTTCATTCCAGTTCCAGGGAATCCAGCTTCTGACTTGGGTACCCTGTATGCACATGGTGCGTAGATAGGTACGTAGGTAGGTAGGTAGGTAGACAGACAAAAACTCATACACAAAGAAATATTATTTTTAGAACAAAATGAAGCACTTTAAATTTCTTTTCTAAGAAACTTTACGAGATTCTATAAACATCAAGATAATACCCATCATGATGAACAACAAACAGAGCAAACACTGCCCAGATGCTGTCCAAGTATAGTAAACACTGCCAGAGAGAATATCCCATGCAGACATCTTCTACTCATACCATGAATCCCATAACTTATTAAATTACTAACTTAAGATTTTGGAAATTATTTTTGGTATCTTACTTGTCCACTCTTGCAGGTATGTAAAGTCGAGTACAGAAAAAAACTGATGGTTTAACCCAGGACTTTATACTACCACTTGCTAATGAAACATTTTTCCTCCATATTCATACTAACAAAATAAGCTTTGAATGAATACTTGAAGGTTCACAAGTCAGAAATCTACTATAACCTGTCATACTAACGGCATAAAAGGAGTTTCTTGCAGAAAGCTGGAGTTTTGCTTTCATAAAAGACATTCATATACACAAAATGACTCAAACTAAATAAGGATTCAAGGGGAAAACTAAGAAAGAGACCTGTTTTTTCACTCTATCAGTAGACATCAAAACAGATGGAAGACTTAAGAGTTTTTTGTACAGACAAATGTTAACATACAACATTTCTATACAAATGGTATGGGCAGTATATAAACAAATACAAATTATTGTGTACTTTTGTCAAAACTTTCATTAAGATCCAATACCTGTTTCCACAATATTTTCTGCTTCTGTTGTCTCCAGTCCATCCATGCTGTCCTCATCTTCCACTGTAGATTTTCCTCTACTTCGTGGCCTGCATCAAAAAAAGAAAATAATAATAATAATACATAAGGTTAAATGTTAAAATTTTTGTTTAGTTGTCTTTTGAGACATTCTCAGATGTAACCCAGGCTGGCCTTGGACACCTGATTGTCCTAATTACTAAAATGTATAGTAGGCACTGCCACACCTGATAAATGTTAACTTTTTTGTTTGTTTTGTTTGATTTTTGAGACAGGGCTTCTCTGTGTAGCTTTGGTGCCTGTCCTGGAACTCGCTCTTGTAGATCAGGCTGGGCGCAAACTCACAGAGATCCACCTGCTTCTGCCTTTTAAGGCTCACATTTAAACACTTACATGTAAATCACACTTGAAAATTATAACAAATAAAATTTAAGCTTTCTCCAGCATAATAGTGCATCAAGTAATAAATATAAAATATTTTTTCCTTAAAGCCTAAATATGAGGGCAGAACCAAGTTAATAAATATCTTAAGTTTGGAAGTACTGATTCAGGATTTTGCTCTCTCTGAACTACCTTTCCAAGACCTTTTCTGTATTCATTGGCAGCTTTTAAATTCCTAACAAGCTCTTTACAAAGTTCAGGCTTTAAAAAAAAAAAGTTATATTCTACACTTAGTGAAATTTAAATTTTACTAAAAGCTCAAGTAATTGGGCCAGAAGATGATTCAGTGAGTAAAGGTGCTTGCCTCCAACCCTGATACCCTGAGTTGGGACCCACATGGTGAAAGGAGTAAACAAAACCCTGCAAATTATTCTGACCTCCATTAAGTGCTCCATGACTCATACATGTGTACGTGCACACATAGAAACACATAACTAAATCAACTATAATAAAAGGTTAAGTAAATTTAAAAGGAAAAACAAAACAAACAAACAACAACAGTTTATGTAAGTGGCCATGCCTACTAATTCATACCTTTAACCCCAGCCCTCAGTTGGATCTCTAAGAGTTTGAGGTCAGCCTGGTCTATCTATACAAACTACAAATCAGCCAGGGTTAGGAATGTTACCCAATCTCAATTATCAGTATAATGATATAGGACAGAAGATTAGAACAGGCCATACAATTTAGTGGTAGAGAACTTATCTAACATGTACAAGGCCCTGCCTGGGTTCAATAACCAACAGAAAAATAATTAAAGTGAAATCTGAAAGAGCTGCTTAATGGATATCTTGTTCATTAACTGCAACAGACAACACAGTTTTATTGTTTATAATTCACGACCAAAGGCTGACAGTTCATTCATGTAAATATATATATGCAGAGCACTCTCTTGAGGCATATTTAGTGGCCCTTATTCAATGGTGGTTCTCAATAGTGGAAGTGGCTGTCCCCCAGGAAATATCTGAAATATCATTTATCGCTTCAATATGGTGTGGAGAAACTTCCCCCTCCTAGCCAGTATAGTCTGGGTGGTACTACAAAATACTCTATAATGCAGAAAAGGACCCCTACCAAGAAATCAGCTGGCTCAAAATGTTACCAGTTTAGAGAACAGGGTTCTATTCCTTTATCTACAGCAAATACTAATAAATATAAGAGTTCTACTTTCCCCCTCTATTTTGATGATAGAGACCATAAAATATTTAGAGATGTGGACTGGCGAGATGGCTCAGCAGATAAGAGTGTTTCCTGCTCTTCTAGGACCTGAATTCAGTTCCTAGCACCTATATCAGGCATCTCAAAACTGCCTGTTAACTCTAGCTCCATACAACCTGGATGCACTCTTCTGGTCTCTGTGGCTGGCTATCCATGGTATAAACACACAGACCCATACACATATATATAAACTTTCTTAATATCAAGAAATATAAAATCCTACTGCGTTTTAAAAGAAAATGCCAAGTAGGACTAGACATTCCATGATTGACTGATTGATTTTGGTGGTTTTTTCAAGACAGGGTTTCTCTAGCTGTCCTGGAACTAGCTCTGTAGACCAGTCTGGCCTCAAACTCACAGAGATATGCCTGCCTCTGCCTCTGCCTCCCTGTGCTGGGACTAAAGGCATCACGGCCAGCTCCATGAGTCTTAAGATTTGGTTAAAGAAATGATCTCCTGGCATTTGGAGCTAAAAACTTTAAATGACATTTGATTGGTCCTACTGAACTCGTTATAGTAGTAAAATACATTTTGCCAGTTCTTTGCATGCAGTTATCTCACACAGAAATGTTTCCATTCTATTCCTAGTATAATCACCTGAAACATTTCACTACTTGGTTTCTCTTGCATTGAGTACCTATATCGGCTTCTCTTCCAAGCTACCTTACCAATTCTGCATTTTTCGATGGCCAAAAAAATCCACAAAAAGTCAGGCAAATGGCTCAGAGGCTAAGGGTCATCACTGCCAAACAAGATGACCTAAGTTCAGTTGCCCACATGGTAGAAGGAAAGAACCACCTGACCTCCACACATGCACAATGGTACCCATGTGCCAACACAAATACTCTTAAATAAGTAAATAAAATGAGACAAAAATCCCTAAAAGTATCTACAGCACAGCAAAGAAATGCTCAGCTCCGAAGTTTAACATTTAATAAGGCCTTTTAAACAAATGAGGTCTAGCGCTCCATCTTTTACCCCATTCATCTCTGGAAGATCCTTTCCCTCCAAAATGACTTACGAAACATACAAATACCCATTTTAGATGGAACACATGAAAATATGTTTTTAAAATTATATAGCTTCTACAATTTTCAAAAATAAGTAAAAAGGTAATTTTCCCTCTGAAATGGAATCTGTAATGGCAAACATGGTGGTTTAAATAAGAATGACAGTTGTGGCACAGGCAGGATTTGCTGAAGGAGGCACAGGCAGGAGGAGCACGAGTTTGAGACCAGCCTGGGCTACACATTAAAATTAAAAATGAATTACCCATTGATTCATAATTTGAATGATTAGTTACCAGAAAGTGAAACTCTTTGAAAGGACTAGGTGGTATGGCTTTGTTGGAAGAGGTATGTCACCGGACAATAGGTTTTGAGGTTTTAAAAGCCCATGCCAGGCCCAATCTGTATCAGTATCTCTGCCTGCAGATCAGGATGTAGCTCGCAGCTATTTCTCCAGCGCCATGCATGCCACCATGCTCCCTGCCATGATAATAATGGACTAAGCCTCTGAAACTGTAAGCAAGTTCCCAAATAGATGCTTTCTTTTATAAAAGTTGTCTTGGTTATGGTGTCTCTTCACAGCAAAAGTACCCGGGCTTCATGTCTCTAGCATTGAAGGCTTGTGTCAGCACATTAGAAATATATTATAGAAATTAAGAACAGAAATTGTTATGATTATTCTTTAATGATATTTTTCATTATTAAAAGTCATAAGAGGAGCTGGAGAGATAGCTCAATGTTTAAGAGCACTGGCTGCTTTTCCAGAGAACCCAGATTCAATTCCTAATATCCACATGGCAGTTCACAACTGTCTGGAACTCTAGTTACACCCTCACACAGAAACACATGCAGGCAATGCACATTAAATAAATAAATAAGTAAATAATAAAAAAGGTCATTAGAATGCATGTAACCTTTGGCCCAGGATAGGAAGATGAGACTTTATCATGAATAAACAGAAAAGTTGAGCCCAGAGCTAGCTGCAGAAATCCCTTGCTGACAAACTCTGCTGCCATCTGGGCCCAGATCCAGCACTTTGAATTGGTTCCCCACATCTACTCCATCTCTGAGCTGATGGAGCATGCAGACCCAGATGTCATCATTGAATGGGGCCAGTTCAGGCTTGACAACCCAGATCCCCCACCTCCCGCTTAGAGCTGCAGTGGTTGCAGCCTGCACTGCTTGTCCTGCTGGCAAATGAAGAAGCGGGTAGGAAGGTAGGTAGTGCCTACAGGCTACAAGCACAAGGGTAAAACCCGGAGAGCCTGGAGAGCCTCAGGGAGACCAACATCAAAGGCAGGAAGGTGTGCTGCAGCATAGAGCTCTAAAGAAACCTGCCCCCAGATGCCATGCCTGGCCTCAGGATCACACTGACTTTGGGAAACAGCAGGATGTCTGAGAGGAGTCCCAGCAATGATCCAGTATTTATGGTGCATCAGAAACCAGAGACCTCTGCAGTTTCATCTCTTGACTGTTTACCAGGCATGCTAAACTCTTGGCAAATTGTATTCCTTCTATTACAAACTCATTCACTTGGTGCAGCTTTTTACACAAGCTCCTCCCTCTGCCTGCAAAGTAACCTCTACCTCCTCCAGCAACCCCTCAACAATCAAACAGGTACAGATCAAACCCATAATGCTTTTCTGACCTGTCTTAGCGTAGTGGTTCTGCTACAAGCTCCCTACATGTACAGGCACTTTCACACTGCTCTGAACTTTCACTAGCCAGTGATACCTTAAAAGAAATCATAGCATTTTTTTGTGCTTCCAATATTTTCCTGCACGGAGACAAAAAATAAGAAGAAAAAAAACTATCACTGCTGGGAAATGCTAATGAACACACTGTTATATTAAAATTAAGTGAAATCAAAGAAAGAAAAAAAACTAAACCTTTATCCTGCCTTTCCTATAAGAATAGCTAGAGTAGACAATCAACAAGAGATACTAGGCAGTCAGGCTTGGTACACCCAGAAAACTGAGGTGGATCACTTGAACCCAGGATACAGAGCAAGCCTGAGCAATATAGTAAGGCCCCATTTCAAAACAAGCCAACTAAAAGGATGACAGAAGGGCTACTTATAAAAAGTATTCTATCAGCCAGGTGTGTTAGTGCATGACTTTAATCCCATGGGATAAGGAGGCAAAGGCAGGTGATCTCTGTGAGTTTGAGGACAGCCTGTCTACAGGTCTACAGATTGAGTTCCAGGACAGCTAAGGCTGTCACACAGAGAAAACCTGGGGAGGAGGGAGAGCAGATAATTCTATCAAATTTAGAGCTAGAGAAATGGCTCATAGTCAAGGGTACTTGTTCTTGTAGAAGATCTGGGTGTGATTCCCAGAATCACCTGTAACTCTAGTTCCTCTCTGGTCTCTGTGGGAACAACACATGTGGAATAAATAGAGACAAGCAGGCACATATACATACACATTAATTTCATTTTGTTTTTAAAGATGTATTTATTATGTATGCAGTGTTCTGCCTGTATAGATGACTGCAGGCCAGAAGAGGGTGCCAGTTCTCATTATAGTGAGTCACCATGTGGGTGCTGGGACTTGAACTCAGGACCTCTGGAAGAGCAGCCAGAGTTCTTAATCTCTGAGCCATCTCTCCAGCATAAAGATTTATTTTTATTTTATGTGCATAAGCATTTGTTTGAGTGTATATGTGACTCACATGTGTGTTATAACTATCAAGGCCAAAAAAGGATGTTGGATCCCCTGGAACTAGAGTTACAGGGGGTTGTGAGCTACCATTTAAGTGCTGGGAACAGAACCTGAGTCCTCTGCAAAAGCACCAAATGCTCTTAACCACTGAGCCATCTCTTTAGCCCATATATATTTTTTTATTTTAACTTAATTTTTTAGGTATGAAGTTGGAATTACGACTTTTAAAAAATCCTTAATTTTTTTTTCCTTCAAGACAGGGTTTCTCTGTAGCTTGAATGTGTCTTGGAGCTCTGTCTCCTGAGTGCTGGGATCAAAGGTGTGAGCCACCACTGTCTGGTTTTTAAAATCCTTACCTTTTAAAGATTACATTTTCAAATACTTACAAATGAAATAATACTATGCCTGAAACTTGGTTCAAAGTAACACAAGAACACAAGAGTATAAATGAAATAAGGCTGAGTTTATTTTTTAAGGAAACAGAGAAGGAAGCAAAGACTGGAGTTAGATGGGTGGGGAAGGGGGGAGGATCTGGGAGGAGAAACCATGATCAGAATTTACTGTTTGAATTTTCAATTAAAAAAATATTAAATAGACAACTACAACTATTGAGCACTGTCTATGCTTCTAGCTCACCACCAATTACTAAAAATATGATGTAAGATGAAACAAGATACCTAAAATGTGACAGTTGTTCAACTGAGTGGCGATTCATTGTAGTTTCTATTACCTATGAAAATCTCTATTTTAAAAAAATGCACTTTTTCAATAAAATATATTTTCTAAAAAAAATAATAAATGCAATTAGGCTGGTGTGTGTTGCTGTTTTAGGTAAGTGATAACAGGGATGTGTCTTAGTTAGAAGAATGCTGGCCTAGCATTCATGAAGTCCTGAATTTGAGCTACACATAAAACCAGGCAAGTGGCTGGGCAGTGGTGGCGCATGCCTTTAATCTTAGCACCCGGGAGGCAGAAGCAGGCGGATTTCTGTGAGTTCAAGACCAGCCTGGTCTACAAGAGCTAGTTCCAGGACAGGCTCCAAAGCCACAGAGAAACCCTGTCTCGAGAAAAAAAAAACAAAAAACAAACAAACAAAAAAAAAACCAGGCAAGTGCCAGGCAGTGGTGGTGCACGCCTTTAATCCCAGCACTCGGGAGGCAGAGGCAGGTGGATCTCTGTGAGTTCGAGGCCAGCCTGGTCTACGAGAGCTAGTTCCAGGACAGGATTCAAAGCTACAGAGAAACCCTGCCTCAAAAAAACAAATAAGCAAACAAACAGACCAGGCATGTTATAACATACCTAAAATCCCAGCTCTTACACATAGAGGCAATAAGATACATTTCAAGGTCATCCTCCATAGCATATTTAGGGCCTTGGATTTGACCCCCACAACTACTCAGAAGCTCTCCCCAAATTCTAAACTGAAACATTAAGTTATTCTTGGATAGTCTCAGAGATTAGTTCTAGAAGATTTTCCTATACCAAAAGCCTCAAATAGTCCCTCATAAATATGGTCTGATATTTGCATATAACCTTTGCCCTTACAGTTAGTGTCATTTTCTTGACATGGGATCTGATATTTGCATGTAATCTTTACTCTTGTAGTTCATGTGTCATGTTCTTGGCATGGGATCTGGATATGTTGCTCAAACTGATCCTGAACTCCAGCCTGCAAAGTAGTTGGGACTACAAGCATATGCCACTGCTACCTGCATCATCATTAGAGTCCTTAAACACCTAATCGGATACAAATGCAATGCAAAGAGATGTTATAGTATATTGTCTAGGGGGAAATTACAGGGGAAAAATTTTCTCCTGCTTGTTTAAAATGCAATTTTTAATTGCCTGTTTCCGATCTATGGCTGTGAGTCCCTAGACACAGAATCTAAGAATACAAGGTGCCTAATTTACTTTAAATGTTAGCAATTTTGTATTATGTTTACCATAACTTCTTCAAGATCTATTAACATGACTTTTAAAAAAAAAAATGCTGTTTCATTATGATGTAATCACATAACACAAGCTATTCCCCTCCTGCCTCTGCTTCTTAAGTGTTGGTATTAAAAGTATATACATTAGAGGCATAAACATGTGCACCTGCATGTGCCTATGGATGGTTGTGAGCCACCACATGAGTGCCAGTAACTGAACCAAGTCCTCTGTAAGAATACAAGTGTTCTTAATTGGTGAAGCGTCTCTTGAGCCCCTGACTTTACATTCTTGGTCATTTATTTTGTTTGTTGGCATGCAGAGGTCTAAGAACAAACTCTGAGTTAGTCTTCTCCTTCCACCATGCAGGTTTACAAGCATGGCATCATGCACCTTTACACAATCTCACCAGCTACATATGCCCAATTTTATGCAGGGACCGAACACAGAGCAAAATTTCTACCAACTAAGCTACGTCACCATCCCTAACAACGGTATTCTAATGTAAGTATTAGGATCATGGTCAAGTGCTCAATATAACAAATTGTTTTTGAATGTTTACTGTTTATACTCCTTGAAGTATTTTTCTGATGGTTTGAAAAACTGAAAATGAAAATAAAGTAAAGTTGGAAAAATTATTAGGTATAACAATTTTAAGGCCTTAAACTACATAACTATTGAATGAATAAAATGATGAAGATGACGTGAAAGCAAATTTGTATTTTCGAAAATATCTACCTGGCATTAGTATAAAAGATATAAGCAGAAGAATATTGCAAAGATTTGGGTGTTGACAAGTAAAAGAGGAATAAATGCTTAAGTTCAACAGCTTTGAGAATGATCAAGAGACAATAGATAATTTTTTACAAATGTCATCAGAAATAGGATTGATGAGTTAATAGGGAGAAAACAAAAAAATGTGTCCAGTTTCTGTAGAGGAATCTGAAGGAGAAACCAGATGATCAAAGAGCCACTCCTGGGTCTCTGTGTAAGAAAGTGTTGTGTTTGCTGACATGAAGACAGTCACTGGCTATCTGGAGTGTAGGTAGCGGGGTGGGTATTTTTAGTGGTGGTCATAAGGAAATACTAAAGGGAACTGAGAAGACCAGCCACAGAAGCCAAAAGATAAAAATTTCCTGTAAAAACTTGTGTAATGTCCACGGTCACTTGTAAAAGATACCTGTGAGGAAAGTCCCCACAATTTGCAGTGTCTGAATGTGACAATCTAATATCAAACAGATGACAGAAGGTGAATAAGAAATGAGAAGAGTAGAGCTGGGTGTGGTGGTGCACGCCTTTAATCCCGGTGGATCTCTGTGAGCTTGGGGTCAGCCTGGTCTACATAGCAACTTTAGAACAGCCAAGGACACAAAGTGAGACTGTCTCAAAAGAAAGAAGAAAAAAAAAGGATTCCCCACTCCCCCAAGACAGGGTTTCTCTGTATAATAGCCCTAGCTGTCCTGGAACTAGCTCTGTAGACCAGTCTGGCCTCCAACTCACAGAGATGCGCCTGCCTCTGCCACCCAAGTGCTGGAATTAAAGGCGTGCACCACCACTGCCCAAAAAAAAAGTATTTCGGAATAAGAAGTTGAGATAGTATCCAGAGCACAAGTGGATACTGCTGTCAAATAAGAAAACTCTAGTAAATACGAGATACAGCACATTCATTCATATGCTACTGAAACAAAAGGATAAAGCTGTATTTTATTAGGGTTTTTTCTCGTTATTAATTTTTTGAACAATCTTTTCAGTGGGAGTTGGGAAATACTTCCAGTGGGAAAAATATATTCTGGAATAAAGACTATATAATTTTTGTCTCATTTTCAATTATACTTTATAGGAAAGGCTGAATGGGTAAATCTGCTACTTAACCCTGAATTATTTTCAGGGTGAATATTCCTATTAAACTAAAGAAGTAGGTAGTTGTACAAGCTTCTTGGGGCTACCATAACAAATTGTCACAAACAGCATGGCTTCAAAGAACACGCTTCTTCTGGAAGCTGGAAGTCAAAAACAAGTCACTGACAAAGATATGGCCATCTGTAGATTCTGAAGGAAAATCTGCTCTGTGTCTTGTCTCCTGGTTTCTGGTGGGGCCAGCAATCCTTGCTGAGGCCTGTCTTATGGCTTTCTAATTTCAGTCTTTGCTTTATGTAATGGCCAACTTCCCGTGTGTCAGTGTCTAGGTCTCTCCTTCTTAAAGGCCAACCATAATTGAATTTAGGGATTGTCCTATGCTAAGGTTACCTCGCTCAACCTGATTGCATTGAAGAATCTCCTTCCAATATTTCCCCAACAAGGTCACATTTTTTTCAGATTCTGGACATATATATATGAGGGTAGCTGTAGGTTTGTTTTGTTTTGTTTGTAGGTTTGTCAGAGCCCAAGCATCCTTTTTCTGTTTCCTGTAAACCCTGATGTGAAGAATCTCCTCTACCACATGCTCCCATCACCAGATTTTGTTCAAGAACATGGGGACAAACAACTGAATTATCTGAAGCTATGACCTAAAATAAACCTGTCTCTCTTAAGATGCTTTTCTGAAGCATTTCGCCAAAGCAATTTAACACAGAAAATTGGTATCAGAAATATGGATAGAAAATTTTTCTGAAAAAAAAAAGAGTGATTATGATGGAAGAGACATGCTTGAACTAATTTTGTAATCCTCAAATTTGTATGTCAAAATCCTAATGATCAAGCATCCCAAAATGTAACTTTGTTTGGAAATAGGGCCTCCTTTTAAAATGAAATGAAGTTAAAATAGTTAAAATGTAATCTGATGGGGTGAGACTGTAGGGCAAGAAAGATGGCTCAGAAGTTAAAACCATATATTGCTCTTGCAGAGGAACCGGGTTCAATTTCCAGAACCTATATAGTGATTTACAACCATCCTTAGCCCAATTCAAGAGGATCCAACCTCTTCTGACCTTTACAGGCACCTAGCACATGCATACATTCAGGCAAAGCTGTAACATAGATAAAATGAATAAACCTAACCTTTGAAAATTCACAACAAAAAAGATGTAGTCTGGGGGCTGGTGAGTTGACTCAGTAGGTAAAGGCACTTGTTGCCAAGCCTGACAACTGAAATGTGATACCCAAGACCCATTGTTGTGGAAGGAGAAAACCAACTCTCATAAGTTGTCCTCTGACTTCCACATAGGTGTACACACACAAGTAGTTTTTCAACAAAAAGACATCACAACTAAACATGAAAGCAAGACTGTGTCAGTACACAGGGAGAATACAGCTATCTGCAAACCAAACTGAAAGGAAGGCCCAAAAGAACCAACCCTGCTGGCTTGAACTTCCAGCCTCCAAAACCACGAAGAAAAAAAGGGGGGGCGCTATTATTTTAAGTAGTTACTCTGTGCTATTTTGTTACTATCACTAAGGAACTGATGGAGGCAAAAACTACAAAGTACTTTGTTAGATACTTCCCTGGGGATTTGAGAACTAAGTTAAGAAGCATATACACCAAAATGATGAGTAACTCTCATACTGAAGGAAAAATGGTCACTACAGCAACTACAAACCACCAATCAGACCACATGAGATAGGGTGTGTGTGTGAGGGAGAGAGAGAGAGAGAGAGAGAGCACTGAACTCTTGATAAGTCAGCGCATCAGACACATAAATAATTCCTCCCTGTTTTCAATTAAAGAAATTCAGGCTTAGAGAAATTAAGTGGCTATGGTCAAACAGTTTGGAAGTAGAAACACTGATCAAAGTTTCCCCTCCCCCAACTCCTCTCAGATCCTTCCCACCTCCCAACCCAACTGGCTCCACTAGAATTTTAAGACTTCTCCAGTAAGAAGGGAAGCACAAAAGGAAAAGGAAAAACAAAGCACTTTGATTCTGAGATATGAAAAAGTTCTGGATTTATCATCACTTACATAAATTAATGCACCAGATTCCTGAACAGTAAGCATTATGGCTCACTCCTGTAATATCAGTATTAGAAAGATAAGACAAAGATTACTCTGAATTCAAAGCCAGTCTAAGCTACATAGTGAGTTTTAGGCTAGACTAGTGAAGCCTTGTTTCACAACAACACTAAAGGGTGGAAAGAGGAGGAGACTTAAATGAAATGTCTGAAAGAGGGCCTATAGCACACAGAGAATACTAGATACATTTTACTAACAGTGAATTGTCCAGAACCTCAACTTCTTATTTAACCAGTTCCTCAGTGGACTAGTCCATATACAAAGAGTAATAACTATTACTCAATTCTGCTTCATGTCTCTAGTACAGAGAGAGAGAGAGAGAGAGAGAGAGAGAGAGAGAAGGAAGGGGGGGGGAAGCAAACAAACAAACACATGCTAATGTCCTCTCTCCCAGCCACACCTCCCTGGCTTTCACACGGGTTCTGGAGATCTGCTGAACTCTAGTTGTCACACTTGCCCATCAAGCATCTTAACTACTGAGGCATCTCTGCAAACCGAAACTGTAAGTTTATAAGACAAATTACAATATAAGGCTAAAGAAAATAAAATTTTAAAGTGCCTTTCATCTAGTCATTGAAAATAAAAGCAATCTTCTTGAGTTCAAGCCCCAACATTCAGAGGCATTTATCTTTATATTCTCTCCTCACCTGGAAAAACATCCTTCTGGGCAAACTGATAAGAAAAGAATACATTACATATAATGCACATTAAACAGATTTTCCTTTCAAATCTACATACAACCACATTTCCAATAAAAATCATTTCATAGAACTGGAGAAATGGATCAGTTAAGAGCAGCTGTTACCCCTCTAGAGGACCTAAGTTCAATTCTCAGATCTAGAAGAGTAGGGCAGTTCAACTACTTGTATATACCTCCAGCTAAGGAGTTACAACACCTTCTGGCTCCCACTGGCACCAGCATGAATGTGACATAAGAACACATACATACAACAAATAAATAGATCTGGGGGTGGGGATTATTCCATACAAAAATAGCATAAATAAATGAATATATTTTAGGTCTTGGGATATTGTAGCTCTAGGAATTTTATGGTATAAACATAAATTAATTTCTGTCTTAGAAAAATGTGTTTTTACCTGGGCAGTGGTGGGGAAAGCCTTTAATCCCAGCACTCAGGAGAAAGAGGCAGGCGGATCTGTTCAAGGCCAGCATGGTCTACAGAATAAGTTCCAGGACAACCAGGGCTACACAAAGAAACCCTGTGGGAGGGAGGG